>JASTWQ010000644.1:0-96766 GCA_035220615.1 Leptothorax acervorum | reverse complement strand
TCTCTTATAGTTTAAGAGATATAAACGAAATAATGAATTTTTGTGTTTCTACGTCTTCTCTGACGGAATAGAGCTACGGGACCGGTGAAGCCTTATAGTTTTCGACGCGCTGCACACTTTTGGTCCTATACATTAGCCCCGTATCTCTTATAGTTTAAGAGATATAAACGAAATAATGAGATTTTTGTGTTTCTACGTCTTCTCTGACGGAATAGAGCTACGGGACCGGTGAAGCCTTATAGTTTTCGACGCGCTGCACACTTTTGGTCCTATACATTAGCCCCGTATCTCTTATAGTTTAAGAGATATAAACGAAATAATGAATTTTTGTGTTTCTACGTCTTCTCTGACGGAATAGAGCTACGGGACCGGTGAAGCCTTATAGTTTTCGACGCGCTGCACACTTTTGGTCCTATACATTAGCCCGTATCTCTTATAGTTTAAGAGATATCAACGAAATAATGGATTTTTGTGTTTCTACGTCTTCTCTGACGGAATAGAGCTACGGGACCGGTGAAGCCTTATAGTTTTCGACGCGCTGCACACTTTTGGTCCTATACATTAGCCCCGTATCTCTTATAGTTTAAGAGATATAAACGAAATAATGGATTTTTGTGTTTCTACGTCTTCTCTGACGGAATAGAGCTACGGGACCGGTGAAGCCTTATAGTTTTCGACGCGCTGCACACTTTTGGTCCTATACATTAGCCCCGTATCTCTTATAGTTTAAGAGATATAAACGAAATAATGGATTTTTGTGTTTCTACGTCTTCTCTGACGGAATAGAGCTACGGGACCGGTGAAGCCTTATAGTTTTCGACGCGCTGCACACTTTTGGTCCTATACATTAGCCCCGTATCTCTTATAGTTTAAGAGATATAAACGAAATAATGAGATTTTTGTGTTTCTACGTCTTCTCTGACGGAATAGAGCTACGGGACCGGTGAAGCCTTATAGTTTTCGACGCGCTGCACACTTTTGGTCCTATACATTAGCCCCGTATCTCTTATAGTTTAAGAGATATAACGAAATAATGAATTTTTGTGTTTTTACGTCTTCTCTGACGGAATAGAGCTACGGGACCGGTGAAGCCTTATAGTTTTCGACGCGCTGCACACTTTTGGTCCTATACATTAGCCCCGTATCTCTTATAGTTTAAGAGATATAAACGAAATAATGGATTTTTGTGTTTCTACGTCTTCTCTGACGGAATAGAGCTACGGGACCGGTGAAGCCTTATAGTTTTCGACGCGCTGCACACTTTTGGTCCTATACATTAGCCCCGTATCTCTTATAGTTTAAGAGATATAAACGAAATAATGAATTTTTGTGTTTTTACGTCTTCTCTGACGGAATAGAGCTACGGGACCGGTGAAGCCTTATAGTTTTCGACGCGCTGCACACTTTTGGTCCTATACATTAGCCCCGTATCTCTTATAGTTTAAGAGATATAAACGAAATAATGAGATTTTTGTGTTTCTACGTCTTCTCTGACGGAATAGAGCTACGGGACCGGTGAAGCCTTATAGTTTTCGACGCGCTGCACACTTTTGGTCCTATACATTAGCCCCGTATCTCTTATAGTTTAAGAGATATAAACGAAATAATGAGATTTTTGTGTTTTTACGTCTTCTCTGACGGAATAGAGCTACGGGACCGGTGAAGCCTTATAGTTTTCGACGCGCTGCACACTTTTGGTCCTATACATTAGCCCCGTATCTCTTATAGTTTAAGAGATATCAACGAAATAATGGATTTTTGTGTTTCTACGTCTTCTCTGACGGAATAGAGCTACGGGACCGGTGAAGCCTTATAGTTTTCGACGCGCTGCACACTTTTGGTCCTATACATTAGCCCCGTATCTCTTATAGTTTAAGAGATATCAACGAAATAATGGAATTTTGTGTTTCTACGTCTTCTCTGACGGAATAGAGCTACGGGACCGGTGAAGCCTTATAGTTTTCGACGCGCTGCACACTTTTGGTCCTATACATTAGCCCCGTATCTCTTATAGTTTAAGAGATATAAACGAAATAATGGATTTTTGTGTTTCTACGTCTTCTCTGACGGAATAGAGCTACGGGACCGGTGAAGCCTTATAGTTTTCGACGCGCTGCACACTTTTGGTCCTATACATTAGCCCCGTATCTCTTATAGTTTAAGAGATATAAACGAAATAATGAATTTTTGTGTTTCTACGTCTTCTCTGACGGAATAGAGCTACGGGACCGGTGAAGCCTTATAGTTTTCGACGCGCTGCACACTTTTGGTCCTATACATTAGCCCCGTATCTCTTATAGTTTAAGAGATATAAACGAAATAATGGATTTTTGTGTTTCTACGTCTTCTCTGACGGAATAGAGCTACGGGACCGGTGAAGCCTTATAGTTTTCGACGCGCTGCACACTTTTGGTCCTATACATTAGCCCCGTATCTCTTATAGTTTAAGAGATATAAACGAAATAATGGATTTTTGTGTTTCTACGTCTTCTCTGACGGAATAGAGCTACGGGACCGGTGAAGCCTTATAGTTTTCGACGCGCTGCACACTTTTGGTCCTATACATTAGCCCCGTATCTCTTATAGTTTAAGAGATATAAACGAAATAATGGATTTTTGTGTTTCTACGTCTTCTCTGACGGAATAGAGCTACGGGACCGGTGAAGCCTTATAGTTTTCGACGCGCTGCACACTTTTGGTCCTATACATTAGCCCCGTATCTCTTATAGTTTAAGAGATATAAACGAAATAATGGATTTTTGTGTTTCTACGTCTTCTCTGACGGAATAGAGCTACGGGACCGGTGAAGCCTTATAGTTTTCGACGCGCTGCACACTTTTGGTCCTATACATTAGCCCCGTATCTCTTATAGTTTAAGAGATATAAACGAAATAATGGATTTTTGTGTTTTCTACGTCTTCTCTGACGGAATAGAGCTACGGGACCGGTGAAGCCTTATAGTTTTCGACGCGCTGCACACTTTTGGTCCTATACATTAGCCCCGTATCTCTTATAGTTTAAGAGATATAAACGAAATAATGAGATTTTTGTGTTTCTACGTCTTCTCTGACGGAATAGAGCTACGGGACCGGTGAAGCCTTATAGTTTTCGACGCGCTGCACACTTTTGGTCCTATACATTAGCCCCGTATCTCTTATAGTTTAAGAGATATAACGAAATAATGATTTTTGTGTTTCTACGTCTTCTCTGACGGAATAGAGCTACGGGACCGGTGAAGCCTTATAGTTTTCGACGCGCTGCACACTTTTGGTCCTATACATTAGCCCCGTATCTCTTATAGTTTAAGAGATATAACGAAATAATGGATTTTTGTGTTTCTACGTCTTCTCTGACGGAATAGAGCTACGGGACCGGTGAAGCCTTATAGTTTTCGACGCGCTGCACACTTTTGGTCCTATACATTAGCCCCGTATCTCTTATAGTTTAAGAGATATAACGAAATAATGGATTTTTGTGTTTCTACGTCTTCTCTGACGGAATAGAGCTACGGGACCGGTGAAGCCTTATAGTTTTCGACGCGCTGCACACTTTTGGTCCTATACATTAGCCCCGTATCTCTTATAGTTTAAGAGATATAAACGAAATAATGGATTTTTGTGTTTCTACGTCTTCTCTGACGGAATAGAGCTACGGGACCGGTGAAGCCTTATAGTTTTCGACGCGCTGCACACTTTTGGTCCTATACATTAGCCCCGTATCTCTTATAGTTTAAGAGATATAAACGAAATAATGGATTTTTGTGTTTCTACGTCTTCTCTGACGGAATAGAGCTACGGGACCGGTGAAGCCTTATAGTTTTCGACGCGCTGCACACTTTTGGTCCTATACATTAGCCCCGTATCTCTTATAGTTTAAGAGATATAAACGAAATAATGGATTTTTGTGTTTCTACGTCTTCTCTGACGGAATAGAGCTACGGGACCGGTGAAGCCTTATAGTTTTCGACGCGCTGCACACTTTTGGTCCTATACATTAGCCCCGTATCTCTTATAGTTTAAGAGATATAAACGAAATAATGAATTTTTGTGTTTTTACGTCTTCTCTGACGGAATAGAGATACGGGACCGGTGAAGCCTTATAGTTTTCGACGCGCTGCACACTTTTGGTCCTATACATTAGCCCCGTATCTCTTATAGTTTAAGAGATATAAACGAAATAATGGATTTTTGTGTTTCTACGTCTTCTCTGACGGAATAGAGCTACGGGACCGGTGAAGCCTTATAGTTTTCGACGCGCTGCACACTTTTGGTCCTATACATTAGCCCCGTATCTCTTATAGTTTAAGAGATATAAACGAAATAAGAGATTTTTGTGTTTCTACGTCTTCTCTGA
This sequence comes from Leptothorax acervorum, assembly GCA_035220615.1. Taxonomy (NCBI): domain Eukaryota; kingdom Metazoa; phylum Arthropoda; class Insecta; order Hymenoptera; family Formicidae; genus Leptothorax; species Leptothorax acervorum. The sequence continues at coordinate 92,413 of JASTWQ010000644.1, read as the reverse complement.
CGGAATAGAGCTACGGGACCGGTGAAGCCTTATAGTTTTCGACGCGCTGCACACTTTTGGTCCTATACATTAGCCCCGTATCTCTTATAGTTTAAGAGATATAAACGAAATAATGGATTTTTGTGTTTCTACGTCTTCTCTGACGGAATAGAGCTACGGGACCGGTGAAGCCTTATAGTTTTCGACGCGCTGCACACTTTTGGTCCTATACATTAGCCCCGTATCTCTTATAGTTTAAGAGATATAAACGAAATAATGGATTTTTGTGTTTCTACGTCTTCTCTGACGGAATAGAGCTACGGGACCGGTGAAGCCTTATAGTTTTCGACGCGCTGCACACTTTTGGTCCTATACATTAGCCCCGTATCTCTTATAGTTTAAGAGATATAAACGAAATAATGAATTTTTGTGTTTTTACGTCTTCTCTGACGGAATAGAGATACGGGACCGGTGAAGCCTTATAGTTTTTGACGCGCTGCACACTTTTGGTCCTATACATTAGCCCCGTATCTCTTATAGTTTAAGAGATATAAACGAAATAATGAATTTTTGTGTTTCTACGTCTTCTCTGACGGAATAGAGCTACGGGACCGGTGAAGCCTTATAGTTTTCGACGCGCTGCACACTTTTGGTCCTATACATTAGCCCCGTATCTCTTATAGTTTAAGAGATATAAACGAAATAATGAGATTTTTGTGTTTCTACGTCTTCTCTGACGGAATAGAGCTACGGGACCGGTGAAGCCTTATAGTTTTCGACGCGCTGCACACTTTTGGTCCTATACATTAGCCCCGTATCTCTTATAGTTTAAGAGATATAAACGAAATAATGGATTTTTGTGTTTCTACGTCTTCTCTGACGGAATAGAGCTACGGGACCGGTGAAGCCTTATAGTTTTCGACGCGCTGCACACTTTTGGTCCTATACATTAGCCCCGTATCTCTTATAGTTTAAGAGATATAAACGAAATAATGGATTTTTGTGTTTCTACGTCTTCTCTGACGGAATAGAGCTACGGGACCGGTGAAGCCTTATAGTTTTCGACGCGCTGCACACTTTTGGTCCTATACATTAGCCCCGTATCTCTTATAGTTTAAGAGATATAACGAAATAATGGATTTTTGTGTTTCTACGTCTTCTCTGACGGAATAGAGCTACGGGACCGGTGAAGCCTTATAGTTTTCGACGCGCTGCACACTTTTGGTCCTATACATTAGCCCCGTATCTCTTATAGTTTAAGAGATATAAACGAAATAATGGATTTTTGTGTTTCTACGTCTTCTCTGACGGAATAGAGCTACGGGACCGGTGAAGCCTTATAGTTTTCGACGCGCTGCACACTTTTGGTCCTATACATTAGCCCCGTATCTCTTATAGTTTAAGAGATATAAACGAAATAAGAGATTTTTGTGTTTCTACGTCTTCTCTGACGGAATAGAGCTACGGGACCGGTGAAGCCTTATAGTTTTCGACGCGCTGCACACTTTTGGTCCTATACATTAGCCCCGTATCTCTTATAGTTTAAGAGATATAAACGAAATAAGAGATTTTTGTGTTTCTACGTCTTCTCTGACGGAATAGAGCTACGGGACCGGTGAAGCCTTATAGTTTTCGACGCGCTGCACACTTTTGGTCCTATACATTAGCCCCGTATCTCTTATAGTTTAAGAGATATAAACGAAATAATGGATTTTTGTGTTTCTACGTCTTCTCTGACGGAATAGAGCTACGGGACCGGTGAAGCCTTATAGTTTTCGACGCGCTGCACACTTTTGGTCCTATACATTAGCCCCGTATCTCTTATAGTTTAAGAGATATAAACGAAATAATGAATTTTTGTGTTTTTACGTCTTCTCTGACGGAATAGAGATACGGGACCGGTGAAGCCTTATAGTTTTCGACGCGCTGCACACTTTTGGTCCTATACATTAGCCTCGTATCTCTTATAGTTTAAGAGATATAAACGAAATAATGGATTTTTGTGTTTCTACGTCTTCTCTGACGGAATAGAGCTACGGGACCGGTGAAGCCTTATAGTTTTCGACGCGCTGCACACTTTTGGTCCTATACATTAGCCCCGTATCTCTTATAGTTTAAGAGATATAAACGAAATAATGAGATTTTTGTGTTTCTACGTCTTCTCTGACGGAATAGAGCTACGGGACCGGTGAAGCCTTATAGTTTTCGACGCGCTGCACACTTTTGGTCCTATACATTAGCCCCGTATCTCTTATAGTTTAAGAGATATAAACGAAATAATGAATTTTTGTGTTTCTACGTCTTCTCTGACGGAATAGAGCTACGGGACCGGTGAAGCCTTATAGTTTTCGACGCGCTGCACACTTTTGGTCCTATACATTAGCCCCGTATCTCTTATAGTTTAAGAGATATAACGAAATAATGGATTTTTGTGTTTCTACGTCTTCTCTGACGGAATAGAGCTACGGGACCGGTGAAGCCTTATAGTTTTCGACGCGCTGCACACTTTTGGTCCTATACATTAGCCCCGTATCTCTTATAGTTTAAGAGATATAAACGAAATAATGAATTTTTGTGTTTCTACGTCTTCTCTGACGGAATAGAGCTACGGGACCGGTGAAGCCTTATAGTTTTCGACGCGCTGCACACTTTTGGTCCTATACATTAGCCCCGTATCTCTTATAGTTTAAGAGATATCAACGAAATAATGGATTTTTGTGTTTCTACGTCTTCTCTGACGGAATAGAGCTACGGGACCGGTGAAGCCTTATAGTTTTCGACGCGCTGCACACTTTTGGTCCTATACATTAGCCCCGTATCTCTTATAGTTTAAGAGATATCAACGAAATAATGGATTTTTGTGTTTCTACGTCTTCTCTGACGGAATAGAGCTACGGGACCGGTGAAGCCTTATAGTTTTCGACGCGCTGCACACTTTTGGTCCTATACATTAGCCCCGTATCTCTTATAGTTTAAGAGATATAAACGAAATAATGAGATTTTTGTGTTTCTACGTCTTCTCTGACGGAATAGAGCTACGGGACCGGTGAAGCCTTATAGCTTTTCGACGCGCTGCACACTTTTGGTCCTATACATTAGCCCCGTATCTCTTATAGTTTAAGAGATATAAACGAAATAATGGATTTTTGTGTTTTTACGTCTTCTCTGACGGAATAGAGCTACGGGACCGGTGAAGCCTTATAGTTTTCGACGCGCTGCACACTTTTGGTCCTATACATTAGCCCCGTATCTCTTATAGTTTAAGAGATATAAACGAAATAATGGATTTTGTGTTTTTACGTCTTCTCTGACGGAATAGAGATACGGGACCGGTGAAGCCTTATAGTTTTCGACGCGCTGCACACTTTTGGTCCTATACATTAGCCCCGTATCTCTTATAGTTTAAGAGATATAAACGAAATAATGGATTTTTGTGTTTCTACGTCTTCTCTGACGGAATAGAGCTACGGGACCGGTGAAGCCTTATAGTTTTCGACGCGCTGCACACTTTTGGTCCTATACATTAGCCCCGTATCTCTTATAGTTTAAGAGATATAAACGAAATAATGGATTTTGTGTTTCTACGTCTTCTCTGACGGAATAGAGCTACGGGACCGGTGAAGCCTTATAGTTTTCGACGCGCTGCACACTTTTGGTCCTATACATTAGCCCCGTATCTCTTATAGTTTAAGAGATATAAACGAAATAATGGATCTTTGTGTTTTCTACGTCTTCTCTGACGGAATAGAGCTACGGGACCGGTGAAGCCTTATAGTTTTCGACGCGCTGCACACTTTTGGTCCTATACATTAGCCCCGTATCTCTTATAGTTTAAGAGATATAAACGAAATAATGAATTTTTGTGTTTTTACGTCTTCTCTGACGGAATAGAGATACGGGACCGGTGAAGCCTTATAGTTTTTGACGCGCTGCACACTTTTGGTCCTATACATTAGCCTTGTATCTCTTATAGTTTAACCCTTAACCTGCACACCTCCGGGAAATAACGTTACCTGCACACGGGGGTGTTAAACACCCCCACACACTTTGAACGTTTGGTACGGCGAAATGGAGGTTCCAATAGGCTTGAAAAAAATCAAGTACATACATTAAACATTTGAAAATGAGACCCATTAGTCTAAAGTATGAAATTTTTAGTTTTAAGGCTTCAAAAAAATTCTTGAAAAAAATTTGTTACGAAAAATGGTTTGTTTTGCTAAAAAAAATCATATCTCAGTCAAAAATAAATATTTTTTGATAAAATTTTAACACGATGTTCTTGAGATAGAGTACTTTACGAAAAAAATTATGATTGTAGTGGGTATTTCAAAAAAGGTATTTATTTTCATGATCGCCTGTGCCCCTTTTTTCTGAATCGAAATCTTGATTTTTATAAGAAAACTCATTTTTATTTTATGTTTAAGTCAGGGATAATCAATTTTACTGTAAGAGATTTTCATAGAAAGTCTTTATATTTTCCAAAACTATAATTTATTGTTATTTATTGTTATAATAATTATTGTTGGGCGGCAGTGTGGTCTAGTGGTAGAGCGCCAGACTCACAATCCGGAGAACCGGGTTCGAGTCCACTTGAGTACACTGGAATTGATTTCCAGAAACTGCGCCCCCCATGCGAGAAAAATTCTCAAATGGGAAAAACTGGGCTCCGTCTTTCGGAAGAGACGTTAAACCGTTGGTCCAAATACTATATGGCAGTATCCACCATGCCAGGGTGCTGTGGGCTAATCACCCGCACATCTGAATTTAAAGCGATTATGAAACCTCTAAGAAGAGGCCAAGGCCCGATTTGGGCTGTAGCGCCATTGATGATGATGAATAATTATTGTTATTATAATACATATAATAATTATTGTTATAATAATTATTGTTATAATAATTATTGTTATAATAATTATTGTTATTATTGTTATTATAATTTATTGTTATTTATTGTTATTTATTGTAATTTATTGTAATTTATTGTAATTTATTGTAATTTATTGTAATTTATTGTAATTTATTGTTCGAATGCGTAAAACGCACTCCACCTAAGCATGAAATTAGGTTAAGTTATTGTACGAAAAAAATTATTTCAACTTTTTATGGGATACTTACATTCATACAACAGCGTCGAGTCACTACAAATGTAAAATAAAAAAAACTTTTTTCAATACAAAATCACGTAACCTGCACTTGGGGTGTGTGGCACCCCAGCAATTTTTCACGTCTGATTCGAATTGTGTTTGGAAGGACACTGACGATTTCTGCCAGGTCTAACGTATTGGAATGTGTCATTGGTGAGTCGAACTAGCGACATATGGCACTGCGTTGCGAAATTCGTACATTAACCCACCGAGAAAAATGCCTAAAGTTGAAAAATTCGGATTTGGGGTGTCCTACACCCCATAGTGCAGGTTAAGGGTTAAGAGATATCAACGAAATAATGGATTCTTGTGTTTCTACGTCTTCTCTGACGGAATAGAGCTACGGGACCGGTGAAGCCTTATAGTTTTCGACGCGCTGCACACTTTTGGTCCTATACATTAGCCCCGTATCTCTTATAGTTTAAGAGATATCAACGAAATAAGAGATTTTTGTGTTTCTACGTCTTCTCTGACGGAATAGAGCTACGGGACCGGTGAAGCCTTATAGTTTTCGACGCGCTGCACACTTTTGGTCCTATACATTAGCCCCGTATCTCTTATAGTTTAAGAGATATAAACGAAATAATGGATTTTTGTGTTTTCTACGTCTTCTCTGACGGAATAGAGCTACGGGACCGGTGAAGCCTTATAGTTTTTCGACGCGCTGCACACTTTTGGTCCTATACATTAGCCCTGTATCTCTTATAGTTTAAGAGATATCAACGAAATAATGGATTTTTGTGTTTCTACGTCTTCTCTGACGGAATAGAGCTACGGGACCGGTGAAGCCTTATAGTTTTCGACGCGCTGCACACTTTTGGTCCTATACATTAGCCCCGTATCTCTTATAGTTTAAGAGATATCAACGAAATAATGGAATTTTGTGTTTCTACGTCTTCTCTGACGGAATAGAGCTACGGGACCGGTGAAGCCTTATAGTTTTCGACGCGCTGCACACTTTTGGTCCTATACATTAGCCCCGTATCTCTTATAGTTTAAGAGATATAAACGAAATAATGGATTTTTGTGTTTCTACGTCTTCTCTGACGGAATAGAGCTACGGGACCGGTGAAGCCTTATAGTTTTCGACGCGCTGCACACTTTTGGTCCTATACATTAGCCCCGTATCTCTTATAGTTTAAGAGATATAAACGAAATAATGAATTTTTGTGTTTCTACGTCTTCTCTGACGGAATAGAGCTACGGGACCGGTGAAGCCTTATAGTTTTCGACGCGCTGCACACTTTTGGTCCTATACATTAGCCCCGTATCTCTTATAGTTTAAGAGATATAAACGAAATAATGGATTTTTGTGTTTCTACGTCTTCTCTGACGGAATAGAGCTACGGGACCGGTGAAGCCTTATAGTTTTCGACGCGCTGCACACTTTTGGTCCTATACATTAGCCCCGTATCTCTTATAGTTTAAGAGATATAAACGAAATAATGATTTTTGTGTTTCTACGTCTTCTCTGACGGAATAGAGCTACGGGACCGGTGAAGCCTTATAGTTTTCGACGCGCTGCACACTTTTGGTCCTATACATTAGCCCCGTATCTCTTATAGTTTAAGAGATATAAACGAAATAATGAGATTTTTGTGTTTCTACGTCTTCTCTGACGGAATAGAGCTACGGGACCGGTGAAGCCTTATAGTTTTCGACGCGCTGCACACTTTTGGTCCTATACATTAGCCCCGTATCTCTTATAGTTTAAGAGATATCAACGAAATAATGGATTTTTGTGTTTCTACGTCTTCTCTGACGGAATAGAGCTACGGGACCGGTGAAGCCTTATAGTTTTCGACGCGCTGCACACTTTTGGTCCTATACATTAGCCCCGTATCTCTTATAGTTTAAGAGATATAAACGAAATAATGGATTTTTGTGTTTCTACGTCTTCTCTGACGGAATAGAGCTACGGGACCGGTGAAGCCTTATAGTTTTCGACGCGCTGCACACTTTTGGTCCTATACATTAGCCCCGTATCTCTTATAGTTTAAGAGATATCAACGAAATAAGAGATTTTTGTGTTTCTACGTCTTCTCTGACGGAATAGAGCTACGGGACCGGTGAAGCCTTATAGTTTTCGACGCGCTGCACACTTTTGGTCCTATACATTAGCCCCGTATCTCTTATAGTTTAAGAGATATAAACGAAATAATGGATTTTTGTGTTTCTACGTCTTCTCTGACGGAATAGAGCTACGGGACCGGTGAAGCCTTATAGTTTTCGACGCGCTGCACACTTTTGGTCCTATACATTAGCCCCGTATCTCTTATAGTTTAAGAGATATAAACGAAATAATGAATTTTTGTGTTTTTACGTCTTCTCTGACGGAATAGAGATACGGGACCGGTGAAGCCTTATAGTTTTTGACGCGCTGCACACTTTTGGTCCTATACATTAGCCCTGTATCTCTTATAGTTTAAGAGATATCAACGAAATAATGGATTTTTGTGTTTCTACGTCTTCTCTGACGGAATAGAGCTACGGGACCGGTGAAGCCTTATAGTTTTCGACGCGCTGCACACTTTTGGTCCTATACATTAGCCCCGTATCTCTTATAGTTTAAGAGATATAAACGAAATAATGGATTTTTGTGTTTCTACGTCTTCTCTGACGGAATAGAGCTACGGGACCGGTGAAGCCTTATAGTTTTCGACGCGCTGCACACTTTTGGTCCTATACATTAGCCCCGTATCTCTTATAGTTTAAGAGATATAAACGAAATAATGAATTTTTGTGTTTCTACGTCTTCTCTGACGGAATAGAGCTACGGGACCGGTGAAGCCTTAAGGCTTTCGAAGCGCTGCACACTTTTGGTCCTATACATTAGCCCCGTATCTCTTATAGTATAAGATATATCCACGAAATAATGGATTTTTGTGTTTGTACGTCTTCTCTGACGGAATAGAGCTACGGGACCGGTAAGCCTTATAGTTTTCGACGCGCTGCACACTTTAGGTCCTATACATTAGCCCCGTATCTCTTATAGTATAAGAGATATCAACGAAATAATGGATTTTTGTGTTTCTACGTCTTTTCTGACGGAATAGAGCTACGGGACCGGTAAAGCCTTATAGGCTTTTCGACGCGCTGCACACTTTTGGTCCTATACATTAACTTCGAAGTATTGCGATATACTGCGATGTATTACCCTATAGTGCGATGTACTGCGTATACTGCGATATACTGCGATATACTGCGATATATTGCGATATACTGCGATATACTGCAATATACTGCGATATACTGCGATAAACTTTGTTTTTTTTTTTTTCACGAGGAGAAAATGCGCACGCATACCCCCCGCCCCCGAGGTGGGGAGGGCGGTTATGTGGGACTCCGACCCACTAAAACCTCCCCGGACGTCCCTCTCGGCGCTAATAGGGGAGGCCCCGGAAGCTGAGATACCGTCCGTGAGCCTCCCCACGCCCAGTCCAATCCGGACCCCTCACTACTTTTGGTGAATGGGGGGACGTCCCACCCATCCACCCCCTCCAAGGTTGCCGCGAAAAACGGCAACGGGCGAGTGGTTGACCCCGCCACTCACCCGCCCCTCGGACGAGAGAGGAGAGCAGTGACCATCGCCGAAACAGTGGGTTCCTCTCCCCCTCGCGCCCTTTTTTAGAGGGCAGGTAGAGGTCAATGGTCAAGTTTCCCCGACCACCGCCCTCCACCCTCCATGGCGCAGGGGGAGCGCCCGTGGCGGAAACCCCGTGGGGAATCCGCCCAAGCCCCCCCCCCGCACACCACTGCCACATCGACCCTGTCGTTCCAACGAACCGTTCCAAGCCCAGGCCGACCCGCCCCCCGGCCGCCGCCGCCACGAGAGAACAGGGCACAAACATCCCTCTCCCACGGCGACAAGGGGGACCGAGCCGGGACACGCCCAAACCCGGAGCCGTCCGTCCCGGGAGAGGTGCACTTGGACACAGTACATTTGGACACCGTTCAATTGGACACGGTCATTTGGACACAATCTATTGGACACCGTTCGTTTGGACATCGTTCATTTGGACACCGTTTATATGGACACCGTTCATTTGGACACGAAAATACGCGACTTGTGCACTTGGACACGAAAATGAGCGACCTGTGCACTTGGACACGAGAATGCGCGGCCTGTGCAGTTGGACACGAGAATACGCGACTTGTTCACTTGGACACGAAAATGCGCGACTTGTTCACTTGGACACGAAAATACGCGGCCTGTGCAGTTGGACACGAAAATGAACGACCTGTGCACTTGGACACGAGAATGCGGGACCTGTTCACTTGGACACGAAAATGCGCGGCCTGTGCAGTTGGACACGAGATATTAAGCGAGATCCACCCTGCCTACTGGCGGAGTGGGTGCGAAAAGGGGGGCCGAAGGCCCCCCTTGCACCCCCCCCCCCCCCGCGTGCGTGTGTGTGTGTGTGTGTACACTATGTGGCTGCGACATATTTATCATCGAAAGTTATTTCGCATTTTCGTGTCCAAGTGAACAGGTCGCGCATTTTCGTGTCCAACTGCACATGCCGCGCATTTTCGTGTCCAAGTGAACAGGTCGCGCATTTTCGTGTCTAAGTGAACAGGTCGCGTATTCTCGTGTTCAACTGCACAGGCCGCGTATTTTCGTGTCCAAGTGAACAGGTCGCGCATTCTCGTGTCCAAGTGCACAGGTCGTTCATTTTTGTGTCCAAGTGCACAAGTCGCATATTCTCGTGTCCAACTGCACAGGCCGCGCATTTTCGTGTCCAAGTGAACAGGTCGCGCATTCTCGTGTCCAAGTGCACAGGTCGCGTATTTTCGTGTCCAAATGAACGGTGTCCATATAAACGGTGTCCAATGAACGGTGTTCAAACAAACGGTGTCCAATAGATCGTGTCCAAATGACCGTGTCCAAATAAACTGTGTCCAAATGTACCGTGTCCAAGTGCAGGCCTTTCGTCCGTCCCCACACCCTCGAGCGGTTCAACCGCCCGAGCAGAGGGGGGGAGGGGAGGCCACCGCCTCCGCGGCAGCCCCCGTCCCCCCTCCAACCACCTACTATATTTTATTTTTTTCCTCCCAATCTACGTCAATGTACCTGTGTGTAGGTATGTGTGCGTGTACACGGGCCCGCGGGCCCCATACCGGGGATCCGGGAGACCCAAAAGCGTCGAACGCGCGAAGGACAGTGGCCTCGGCGGTGGCCCCCGCGAAGACGAGCACGGTCCCGTCCGGTCACCAACCGGCAGTACTCGCCCCCGCGAGATTATTCGCCCGCTGGTGGGGCAGCCAGGTCATGCTGGTTAGGCCGACCCGGGCCCCTGTACTATCGGGCGCCCAGAAAATGTCAAAAACCCTGTTTAACCGCTGTACCCTCTGCCACGACGCGCGCACAACAACCCGAGCCCCCGGAGGCCCCCGGCGGAAGCCCGCGGACCCGATTGTGAGTGTAATGTGTAGTGTGTGAGTGTGTGTATGGTTTGATTTCGGGGTTTTCCTTCCCCTAGGCCGGTTGCTAAAGAGCTGTCGAGCCCGGCCTGCCCGCCCCTCACTGCTGCCAAGGCAGCCGAACCGTCCGAGCCGCGAAGCGGCCCTGGCGGTCCATCGTCCCAGGTCGCCTAGCCCCGACCTCGGAATACGTCCGAGCGGCCCAGACGACCCTCCACCCCTCACGGACCGAGGGAGCGCGTCCCCGGTGTGCAGCCGTGAGTGTGGGTTCCTCCCCGCCCCTGATCCCGGACCACGTCCGAGACCCGGGACGAGAAGGGTAATCCCGCTCTCTTTCCCTGCCGGAGCACCGGCGTGCAATGGGTCCGAAGCGCGGAATCTTTCCCTCCCTCTCAGCGGGACGGCATTCCTGCCCGCTTCGAGACCGGGGTGGGGATTGGGGTACCCCCTACCCCAATCCCCACCCCGCGGCACGGTGGGAGAAGCAAGCTTCCCCCTAACGGCCCCGGCAAGCCGGGCGTTTGAAGTCGGGGTCGCCATCCCCTACCGGCGATTGGAGCTGGATAACCGAGGTTATCCAGACTCCTAAGCGAAGTCGCCGAGCCCCCGGTTTTCTGTCTGGGTTTTCCTTCCCATAGGTCGGTTGGGAGAGCCTAGGCTAACCCTCACGGCCCCGACCGGCCGGGCGATTTTTATAGAGGCCACCTACCTCGCGGGCCCCAGTAACGTAATGTCCCTGGCGCCCCCCGGGCCCTCACCACGTGAGGGGTTCCGGTACTGATGAGCTCGGGACCCCGGGCGCACTACTGCCCGTATCTATGAAGCCGCAAGCGGCCCCATAGACTCCTGGGGGGAACTGCGATATACTGCGGTATACTATGATATACTTTTTTTTTTTTTTTTTTTTCGCGAGGAAATCTTCGACTACTGGAATTCCCAGGACACGTCCCAGGTTTCCACCAGTAGCCCCCTCGATTTTGACGAGGAGGGGGAAGACCCCCCCGCCTCCGGGGAGAGACGGGGGGAGTGCCGGATTTCTACCGGCTAAAACCTCGCGAGTACCCTCTCGGCGCGTTTGCAGTGAGGGGGAAGCCCGGGAAACGCATTGATTCTCCCGAGACCCCCCCCCCGCGCCGTGCCCTGTGACTGGGCGTCTGTCCCGAAGGCACAGTGTGCCCCCATGGCCTTGACGAGCTACAACTTCATGTGGCGGGTCGGGGGGGTACCAGCCCTAACCCGCCACCCCTCTCGCTGGGGGTTTTGACTGCGGACGCACGGAAACCCCCGCCCGCACGCCCGCACCCCCAACTATTTCCCTCCCAATTGGAGAGGGAAAATCTCTTCACGCTATCCGATTTTCCGCCCCCCTCCCAAGCACGGGGGGGGGCGACAGGAGGGGGGGGAGCAGTGACCGCCGGACGGAAAGCGGTCCCCCCAACACACGGTAAGGCCCGCGGCAGCCCCGCTACCCCCCCATCTAGCGGGGGGAGCGGGCCTCCAACGATGGTAAAGGCCCGTGGCAACCGAGGCGCCTCCGCCGGCCAGCGTCTGCCCCCCTCCCAATCGTCACCTTTCTTCCTCGTTTGAGGAGGACTCGACGAGGGGACCACGGCGCCTACGCGGCAATCGTGGCTCCCCGTCGCTTTCACTATCTGTCGCGCGGAGGGCGTCCGAAAGGGCGCCGCCACCCGCGCGACGGCACAACGTGCGCCGACGCCGCGGCGGCGACGGTTCTCTCCCTCGGCCCCTAAAATCGTTCGCTCTGTTCTGGGCAGTGGCCCGGGGGACGTCCGCTCTCGTCGGGCGACGGCGCCGGCAGCGTCGCCGCGGCCGCCGCGGCGGCGGTGGTGGCTGTCCACCGCCGCCGCTGTCCTCACTGTCGGGAGGGGGGGCGACTTCCCCCCTCCTAACGCGTTCCGCCGCCTCCTTCCGCAACATGACGTTGCCTCAAAAGACGGCAAACGCCTTCCACTTGTCCTCTCCCCTTATCCCGGCCACCACTGATCTTATGATGGCCGGTAGGGAGAGGTCCCCTCCTATCGTTGTCGGGAGGACACGGCGCTCGTCTCCCACGCTGGACAATGCTCCAGCGTGTGTTGCGCCGTGTCTGCCTCTCCCGGGCATTGGTGGCAGCTGGTGGTGCACTCCTTGCCAATGCGACACAGGTACTCACCGAAGCATCCATGCCCGGTGAGCACCTGCGTCGCGTGGAACGTTAATCCGCGTCCATTCCTCCCGACCCACTCCCTAAGGACCGGTTGGACGGCTTCGCGCACCCTCCTACCAGACTCCAAGCGAGGATCCTGGAGCCTCGCGTTTCACTCTTGGAGGAAAGTCTCCCTCGCCTGGCGCCTCAGCGCGGCCCTCGCCCTGGGTATGCACACTCCCATTTCCCTCTCGATCGCCTTGACTTCCCTATAAACCCTCGCCTGACTTACGGCGAGGAGGTCGATCGGAGGGATGCCGGCGAGGGTCGTCGCCCCCACGTGGGACACCGTCCTGTAGGCTCGAGCTGTCCGTTGGGCTATTAGCCGTTGTACAGCCACGAGCTGCCTGCAGAGGGCGGCGTTGTTTTCCACCCTCTCCGCCCATCCAGGCGAACCAAATAACAGGACGGAGTTAACCACCCCCAAGTAAAGGCGACGCACATGCCCGCCCGCGCCGCCCAGATTGGGAAGCAGCCTCGCCAGACTGTTGGCCATGGCTTTCGCTTTGGGAACAGTGCGGGCAATGTGCTCGCCGAAGTCGCTCACGCCGCCCAACCACACCCCCAGATATTTTATCTGAAGGGTTATAGGGATGCGGACACCCTCAACGTTGAGGTTGAGCCCCGCAGGCGGCGGGTCCCGCATTGCGCGGTCCCAAAACCACGCCGCCTGCGTCCTTTGCGGAGCCACCTTTAGGCCCAACCCCTTTACGGCGCGCACCACCGTCGCTGCCGCCACGTTGGCCAGCTTTAGTGCTTCCTCCCATGTCTCCCCGCCGACCCCCAGGTACACATCATCCGCGTACCCGGACAGCCAACAGCCGGCGGGGAGAGCAGCCCGTAGGACCAGGTCATAGGCTATTATCCAGAGCAGGGGCCCTAACACGGACCCCTGCGGAACCCCTCGCTCCACGAGCCTGATCCTAAGGATCCCCTCTCGGTCCACGTACATTAGCCCATTATCTCGGAAATAGTCGGCGATCACCGCGATTAGATACGCGGGAACGCCGAACCTTTCTAGGGCCTCCCCTATCACCGGCCAGGGCAGGGAGTTGAACGCATTGGATATTTTTTTTTTTTTTTTTTAACGTGGAAAAATCTTCGACCGCTGGGTTCCCTGGACCGAAGCCCGGTATGTGTCCCAGCGGCCCTCTCTGATGTTGTGAGAGGGAAGACCCCCCCGCCCTCCTGGCAGAGGAAACGGGGGGAGTGTGGGATTTGTACCCACTAAAACTCCACGGGTGTCCTTACCTGCGCTTAATGGGGCGCGCTCGGGAACGTTTATCACTGCATCCGAGCGCCCCCGGCGCTGGGCCTGGCTGGCCCTCTGCTCTGAGCCACTTTTCGTGGCTCTATGCTCGAGTGAGCAGTAGCGTGTGTGCAGCGGGGTGCGGACACCGACACCCCGCCGCCCCACCCTGTGACTTTTGGGAGGTTTTTGGCCGACGCCCGGTGCCAGCCGGGACGCCGACCTCCCACCTCGAAAACCCTGCCTCGTCGGAGACGGGGGCCGAGGCGTTCTTCTACGCCTGGCTACTAAGTAGCCGCTATGCCACCCGGTAAACGGGTGGTACAGCCCTATTGCGAGGGCTGTATTTAATTATCTGCGGGGGGGCGGATCGTCGGGGTTTCTCTCGCCCCGACGAATCCGCTCTGCCTCCTCTTTGGCGGACATTACCTGGCCGCAGAAGGCCAGGAATGCCCGCCATTTCCCGCCGTCCCCGACCGTAGCCGCCACTACGGCCGGGAGGGAGAGATCGTTTCCAGTCTACCCCCGCAGGACACGGCGCTGCTCGTCCCAAGCAGGGCATACCTCGAGGGTATGTTGCGCCGTGTCCCTCACCGCGTTGCAATGATGGCAGGTAGTGGCTGCCTCCTTTCCAATGCGACACAGGTACTCACCGAAGCATCCGTGCCCGGTGAGCACCTGCGTCGCCCTGTAAGTCAACCCGCGTCGCCGACTGCCCAGCCATTCCGCTAGGCAGGGTCGGACGGCATCGACGGTCCTCTTTCCCGCCAACGATGGGTTGGCGAGATACTCTCTCCATTTATCAATGAGGACCGCCTTGGCCTGGAGCTTAATTATTTGACAGGCCCCTTTCCATTCGGGTCTCCCCCCCCCCCCCGGGACAGCAGCTGTTTGGTACGCCGAAAGACCTTGGCGTGTTGGGCAGCTGCCAACTCCAACGGGGGGAGCCCCGAAAGGACCGTCGCCGCCGCGTGCGAGACGGTGCGGTAGGCCCGTGACACCCTCAGGGCTACGACGCGTTGCGCACGCCTAAGCGTGGCCCTGATTCGCGCCGAGCCCTCCGCCTTAGACGCCCAGATTGGGGCGCCGTAGAGTGCCACGGACTGCACCGTCACGGCGTAGAGGCGGCGAGCACGTCCGCTCGCGCCTCCCAGGTTTGGCATCAGCCTCGCCAAACTGTTGGCCACTCCCATCATCCTGGGAGCGATGCGAGCGAAGTGCTCGCCAAAGCTCCAGGTCCCGTCCAACCAGAGGTCATCTGGGCCCCCACGGGTACGCGGGTTCCCTCCAGCCTGATATACGCCCCGGGTGGTCTCCCTTTTGCCTTATCGTGGAAAAACACGGCCTGTGTTTTCTCGGGAGCCACCCGGAGCCCTAACCTTTTAACGGCAGCCACTACACATGCCACCGCAACATTTGCCTTTTGTTGGGCCTCCTCCCAGCTGTCCCCCTCTACCCCCAGGAACGTATCATCTGCAAAGCCGTTGAGCCAGCAGCCCGGGGGGAGGGGGATCAACGCATTGGATACTGCGATATACTGCGATATACTGCGATGTACTGCGATATATTGCGATATACTGCGATATACTGCAATATACTGATATTTTTTTTTTCTTTTTTTTGTAACGCTAGAGAGATCTTCCACTACTGGAATCCCCAGGACTTACGCCCAGGTTTTAGCCAGTAGCCCCTCTTTCCGGGGGAAGACCCCCTTGCCTCCGGGGAGAGGACGAGGGGAGTGTGGGATTGTGTGACATGCACATCGCCTACGTTACTGCATGTATACCCTGCCCACTAAAAGTCCAGCGAGTGGCCCACTCTGGCGTTGTGGCGGGTGCCCCGGGAACGAACTTAATCATGACTTCCAGGACCCCCGCCGCCCAGCGCCGATAACGCGCTTTCTCTCCCCCCCCCCCCCCCCCCCAAGGACGTAGCCCCCGGGAATGGTTCCCTTTGGATGGGAATAAGAACTTCTTGCGGCGGGGAGTGGCCACCACCTCTCCCCGCCGCGCCTCCTCGGGTGTTGGTGGAGGCTGGACCGGGACCCGAGAGCCCCAGCTCAAATTCCGACCCCCACCATCCGCAAAAGAGCAGGGCTCGAGACGGGAACTCCCTCAGCTACTGCGATATACTGCGATATACTTCGATATACTATCCTTTACTACGATATACTACCCTATACTGCGATATACTGCGATATACTGCGATACACTGCGATACACTGCAATATACTTTTTTTTTTGGTGACGCGGGAGGAATCTTCTACTACCGGGATCCCTAGGACTTGCCCAGGTTTACCCGGTAGCCCCCTTTTCGGGAAAGACCTTTTCAGCCCCCGGGGGGGGGCCGAGGGGATTGTATACATGCACATCGCTCACGATACTGCATGTATACCCTACCCACTAAAACCCCCGCGGGTGTCCTTCGCTGCGCCACTGTTGGAAAGAAGTCGGGAACGTTTATTACTCTTCCGACTCCTCCCCGGCGCTGGCCTCTCTGCTGGATCGGGGCCCATGCCCAGTGTTGGACACTTCACTAAATCGTGGAGGAGCGGGGACACTACCACACCTGCACTCCTTTCAGCGTGAGAGGTTTGATTGACGCAAGGGAGACGCCGCTCTCACGCCAACCTCTCCGCCGCCGCGAGACGCTATCTCCCACCATGAAAAAGAAGGGGGGAGGCGTGCTCCGGCGCACACATGTGCGGCAAGCTGCTAGCAGAGGGACTAAAGTTTCCCTGCACCCTCGCGACACTGAGGAAGACAGGGAAGGGAGAGGGAACTCCTTACGGGAGCCCAACAGCCCCCCCATTCAATGTCATCCCCCGCCCCCCGACTGGGGTGCGGGGACGACGGGGTGTCTCCGGCGTCGAGCCCCGCGGGTGCCGGAAGATAGCTCCGTCACGGTCGTCAACTTGAGAGCCCGGCGCAAGGGCCCCCCGGCGCCGGACCCTCTCGGCCTCCTCCTTCCGCAGCATAACCACGCCGCAGAAGGCGACCGCTTCCCATATTTCCTCCCTTCCCCCGACCATGGCTGCCACAATGGCCGGGAGGGAGAGGTGCGCCCCGACCTTCTCACGTAGGGCTCGGCGCTCCTCTGCCCACGCCGGGCAATGCTCCAGCGTGTGCTGCGCCGAGTCCACGCCTTCTCCACAGTGGTGGCACTGCATGGTTTCTTCCTTTTTGATGCGACACAGGTATTCACCGAAGCACCCGTGCCCGGTGAAGACCTGCGTCATACGGAACGTTGTACCGCGTCCCCTTCTGCCCGCCCATTCCGGCAGGCAGGGCCGAACGGCCTGGACGACCCTCCCTCCTGCAATTGCAGGCTTGGCGAGGTAATCCTGACATCTCGCGTGAGGGTCGACCAAGCTTGGAGTCTTACCATTTTGAGCACCCTGTCCGTTATAATCACTCCCCTATCTCGGAGTGCCCGCGTACGCTCGTACACCTCCGCGTACATAAGCGCGAGCAGCTCAAACGGGGGGAGCGCGGACAGGGTCGTCGCCGCCGCATGCGAAACGGTGCAATACGCCCGTGACACTCTGATGGCCACCACCCTCTGAACGCGGCGCAGCAGCGCCTTACTGCGTTCGGTGGCCACCAGTTTTGGCGCCCAGACAGGGGCGCCGTAAAGTGCCACGGCGTGCACCGTCCCGGCGTAAAGTCGGCGAGCTCGCCAGCCCGCCCCTCCCAGATTTGGCATCAGCCTACTGATGCTGTTTGCAGTTACCTCTATTCTGGGAGCCAGGCGGGCGAAATGCTCGCCGAAACTCCAAGTGCCGTCCAGCCAAAGGCCCAGATGTTTGATGTGGGCCCCTATGGGAACGCGAGTCCCTTCTACCATCAGGGATATCCCCACGGGTGGCTTCCCCCGTGCGCGATCATAAAAATACGCGGCCTGCGTCTTTTGGGGGGCCACCCTCAACCCGATGCCCCTGATGGCGCGAACCACGCATGCCACCGCTACATTGGCCATATCTCTGGCCTCCTCCCATGTCTCCCCCTCAACCCCGAGAACGTGTCGTCAGCGTAGCCGACGACCCAGCAGCCGGGGGGAAGAGGTGCCCGCAGCACCGTGTCGTAGCCGATGTCCCACAGTAATGGGCCCAAGACCAAGCCCTGTGGGACACCGCCATTATGATCATCCTCCAAGCACCGTCTTGGTCCTTGAAGGCCAATCTTCTGTCCTGGAGGTAGTCACGGATGATCGCGACTAAGTAGAGAGGGACGCAGTGATATTCCAACGCCCTTCCTATGACGTCCCACGGCAGGATGTTGAAGGCGTTTAATATGTCGAACGCCACTCCTAACAACACCCTGCCATCCGTCGCTTCGGCCTCCGAGCGGGAGCGGACATGCATCACCGCGTCCACCGTTGACCTCCCCGCTCGGAAGCCGTACTGATTGTCCGAAATATTCGGACCCTCCTTGGACAGATGCTGGACGAGGCGCTCGGCGATGACATGCTCGAGTAGCTTCCCTGCCACGTCTAGCAAACAGATTGGCCTGTACGCGGAAGGTAATCCGGCGGGCTTTCCCTCCTTAGGGAGGAGGACCAGGTTAGCCTCCTTCCATTGTGCAGGGAACCGGCCGGTCCTAAGACACTCTGTAAACAGGTGCGCCAACGGACCGACCAGTTCCCCGGCGGCCAAGACCCAAGCCTTGCCGGGGAGGCCATCTGGGCCCGGGGCCTTGCATGCCCCAAGTCTCTTAATTGCCCTCCCCAGCTCCTCCTGGGTAACCCCCATCTTCTTGCGCCACTCCGGAACCGGTACCGCCGGAAATTGCTCCACCACCCCCTTCATTGGGAAGAGGGTGTTTACCACAATGTTTAGGAGATGGGGGTCGAGCGACTCTGTCACCTGGGGCCCCCACGGGTCCTCGTCGAGGGCCTGGAGGAGCTCCTGCCAGGCCCTCTCCTTGGCCGCCTTAATGGCTTTGGCGAGGGCATCCCGGGCAGCACGGTAGCCCTCACCAGTCTCCGCCACGCTCAGCGATCTGCGCCCAGCGCGGGCTCGCGTCGCGAGCCGTCTGGCTCGCACCGAGGAGCGCCGCAATGCGGCAATCTCCTCAGTCCACCAATAAGCGGGACGCTTGGGGGAGGGACAAGGCCTGGCCCGGGGCATCGCGACGTCGCACGCCTGCGACATGACACCCCGAAGCCAGTCAACGTGGGTCTCCACGTCCCACCCCTCCACCTCTGGTCGGTTCCAGGCGGCGACCATCAAAGCCGCCCGGAAGCGATCCGCATCCAGCTTGCTGAGGGCCCATCTCGGCTGCCGTTCTTCTGCGGCTTGGCGGCGGGCAAGAACCGCTGGAGGGATGGCAGATATGGCCACCTCTATATAGAGGTGGTCCGAAAGAGTCTCCAACTCCTTTGCCACCCTCCAGCTGCGTATCAGCCTCACAGCGGGGAGAGGGCTTGCCTATGTAATGTCCACAATGGAGCCCCTCTGTGGCCGCACGCACGTGTTCCTGGACCCTGTGTTTATAGTGCACAGGCCCATGCCCGCCGCCCATCCCCCCAGAGTTCGGCCCCTCACGTCGGTACGCGAGGAACCCCAGAGCGCCGATTTGGCGTTGAAGTCCCCCGCCACCACTGTCGGCCCCGGGAGGTGTCTTCGGACACAGTCTCCCAGGGCGTCGAGCCTCTCCTCATATTGTGCCAAATTCAAACTCGGGGGGAGATAAACCCCGATAATCGAGATGGTCTCCCAGCGGACCGCCACAAAGCCCTCCCCCGCCTCGCTAGGAGTGCACGGGGGGGACTGCGGCGTTTGTCGCCATGTAATAGCCGCAGAGCCGCACAGCTCGGCCGCCCAAAAGGAGTGGCCTGGCGGCATCCTGTACGGCTCCGCGATAATCCCCAGCCCGCAACCACGCTCCGCCATAGTGCGCAGGAACAAGTCCTGCGCGGCTCGAGCGTGGTTGACATTGGCCTGGAGAATGGCTGTGGAGGACATTATATTGGGTCAGCAGTAAAGTCCTCCGTCTCCATAGCCTCATCGGCTAGCACTGGTGGATGCACCTTATCCCAGGTCGCTGATACCCTTCGTGGCTTCGGAGGCCCCTCCCACCCACGTAGGCCCCCGTCACTGTGGTTCTTCGCCTTAACCGTGTTGACCCAAAGCTTAACACTCTCCGCGCTGGTTATAGAGGGAAGCGCGCAATTCAACTTGGAAGAGGAAGCAACTGCGCTATCCTTAATGGCAGTTTGTTTGCTCTCCTTCCCTTTTTTGCCGGGCCTGCAGGCCTTGCTTCCTACTCTGTGCCCGGCTGGACGCCCAAGGTCGGTGCACACCGGACATTTTGGAGGGGCTGAGCACGTTTGTGCTCGATGCTCCCCCTCTCCGCATCTGTAACAGCGGTCGCTTTGATTCACGCCGCTGCTACAGTTCGCGCGGACATGGCCCACCTCCAAGCATTTAAAGCATTGAAGGGGGCGCTGGTCCAAGAGTTGGACCTTTGCGCTGACCCAGCCCACGCGTATGCGCGAGTTTTTTATGGCAGCATTGGCCACCGCAACCGGGCACCTAACCCACACAGTACCCAGCCCGTTGGGGGCCCGCCTAATAGGGCCCACGTTTACTTGGCCCAGTTGGCCACCTCCCGCCTCGGCCACAGCGATGGCTACGTCCATCGCCGTGACCGAGTCGTCGAACTCGCTGATTCGCAGCTCGGCTGTCTTGACCGGTCGGACGACCTTGACGTCCTCCCGATCGCCAAGAAGCTCCGTCATTTTAGTGGCCAAGGCATCTGCCTTGGCCACGCCATCAGCCCCGTGGACCTCGATTACAAGAGCCCCAGTGATGGCCCTCTTAGCATGCAGGGGTTGTACGATCCCCAACTCTTCTAACTTGAGTGCTCCCGGACCTTCTGCATGACCTCCGTGTAGAGGCCAGAGGAGCACGTCAATGTTATCGCCCCCGACTTCGGCTCCCTTCTCTTTCTTGGCTTTCCCTTCACGGAAGGGGAGGAAGTATGTTGGGGCTGGACCGACCGTGTTTGTTTGTCGGCCCGCTTCGCCTTCCTCCCAACCACCTTCACCCAAGTATCTGCTTGGGTGTTGGCCGGCGGAGCGGGCTGAGTGGGCCCATTTTTATTGAGGCCAAGAGTTGGCGCGGTCTTAGCCGCCTTTTTCCCCGGGCCCTTCTCGGCGATTTTGGCATTTACAGCCTGTGTTGCCCTCTTTTCTCCCTTTTTGCTTTTACCCTTTTTAGCCGTTTGGCTGGTATTCGAAGGGAGAGCAACAGCTTCTTTAACGGGTTCGCTCCTAGCCCGCATGGCGCCGTTCTGTCCCAGCCGGACCGCCAGGCCCTGGAACAAATCTTCCAATTTCTTTGTGAGGGACCTGAGGATCCTCTCCTCAAGCCCACTCATAGTCCTCGCCGGAGCGGCTTCCTCCAAGACCCTTGCAACACCCTGGATGGGGGGGCCGGACAACAGGCGGCATCCCCTCCTCCTCAATCTGTTAGTCACCGCCTCGAAGCAGGACGTCTCTTCCAGAGGCGGGTCAGAGATCTTGTTCGCTCTCTTAGTGCGCCACGGCTGAGGTTGCGGAGAGGGAGACCGACGCTGTGGTGACATAGCATCCACATGGGAGGGGGATCGCGTTCGGAACACCCGTTCACACCCATTTTCCTGAGGAGCTCGTTGTCCGCCCGGAGAATCGCGATCTTCCTCCTTAACTCCTCCAACTCTATTTCGCAACCCGCCGGGTCAGCACGCTGGACCCGGGTCGCGAGATAGCTAGTGGCGGCAGTGATGATCGCCGCTGCATCATTTAATTTGCCCTTGAAAGGTTCCGCCAAGTTCTTAGACTTCTCGCAGACCGCGTCAATTATCCTGACCTCCTAGAGAATCCTCGCCGGTAAGTCAAGGGTGGGGGCCCAACTTAGCTCCGCCAATGCCTCTTTCTCCTTTTTCTTTCTACTAAAAGAGAGCTTCGGCGCCACGGAGGGATCCACCTTTTCCGCCTCTAGCCGCCGCTTTTTGGCGAGCTCTGCGGCTTCCTTTCTCGTCTTCATAGCCTCATATTCGCCGGTAGTGACCTGCCTGCTCCGCTTCCTTGAGCGAAGGAGACCATCGGGGTACACCAGTGGTAGACCCGTCTCAGGGTTTATAACGACCGACGTGTCCAAACTCTCGGACCCTACAGACACGACGGAGGAGGTTGAAAGCCTCCGCCTTCTTTCTGGCACGGGTGTGCCATACGGCGTGTCCGATGGTGTGTTGGAGACGGATCTGCCAACGCCATCCTTTTTGGCAAATGCGGGTCCGGGTTTGTACCGGAGCTGTCCGTACCCTTTGCTTTTGGTTGGGGTTGAGAGACCCCGAAAACATCTTTTTCGACGTTTTTCATTACTATTTCCATAATTTTGTTCGTCATTTTATGTTTACCACCTTTTCTATCGTCAGATGTTTCTGTAGTGTGAGTGTGTGTGTACTTGGGCCCGCAAGGCCCCCATATCGAAGAGCCCCATCGGGACCCAGGAGCGTCGAGCACGCGAGGGACAGTGGCCTTGGCGGTGGCCTCCGCGAAGACGAGCACGGTCCCGTTCGGTCACCAACCGGCAGTACTCGCCCCCCGCGAGATTATTCGCCTGCTGGTGAGGCAGCCAGGTCGTGCTGGTTAGGCCGACCCGGGCCCCTGTACTATCAGGCGCCCAAAGGCACGTCGACAAACCCCTGTTTAACCGCTGTACCCTCTGCCCAACGCGCACCCGACAACCCAAGCCCCGGGGAACCCCCGACGGAAAGCCCGCAAATCTCAAGGTAAAGTGTGTGTGTACGTGTATGAGTGTGTGTAGTTGGTTTCATTTCGGGGTTTTCCTCCCCTAGGCCGGTTGCCAAAGAGCTACCGAGCCCGGCCTGCCCGTCCATCACTGCTGCCGAGGCAGCCGAACCGCACGGCCCTAGCCTCAGATTATGTCCAAGTGGCCCCAGCAGTCCACCATCCCAGGTCGCCTGGCCCCGGCCTCGAAATACGTTCGAGCGGCCCAGACGACCCTCCGCCCTCCGCGGACCGTGGGACTACGTCCCTGATGTGCAACCGCGGATGCGGGTTCTCCCTCGCCCCAGCCCTGGACCACGTCCAGACCCGAAGACGAGGGAGGCGTCCCGCTCTCTTTCCCTGCCGGAGCACCAGCGTGCAATGGGTCTGAGAGTAGAACCCTCCCCATCCCTTTGGTGGGACGACATCCATGCCCGCCTCAGGGTGGGGGACCCCCTACCCGGAAGCCCCGTTCCCCGTGGCTCGGTGAGAGGAGCAGACCTCCTCCCTAACAGCCCCGGCCGGCCGGGCGTTTGAAGTCAGGGTCTCCATCCCCTACCGGCGTTTGGGTCCGGTACAAGGACCGGTCCATGAAGGAGTCGCCGGGCTCCTATTCTTCCCCCATCCCGGTCCGAGGGCCGGTAGAAGGAAGGGTGTGTTCTTAGCCACCGCAACTCCACCCCAGGTTTCCCCAACGATAAATCGCTGGTCTTTTCCCAGGGCTTCATCGGTACAATGTTTAACTCCTTCCCCGCGAAGAGGGGACACACCACAAAGGAGAAAAAAGTATAAGTCCTATATCTAGGACCGTCTTTCTCGTGGCCCCCTTCTGTTCGCCGGGGGCCGGACCCTCAGCAGCTTCCCTCACACTCGTAGGGCTGGCCGCACACCTCGTTTGTCTGTCCTCCGATTGTTTATAGTGAGGTGAGGCAGACCCTTACTAGGCGGACGCTTGTATTGGCAGTCAGGCCGTTACCCCCATTAGCCCCCCGCGCGAGCGGAGTTCTTGTCCCCCGGCAAAGTAGGGGGAAGGCAATACACTACCCACCACAGGTGGGGCAGACGACTCAAGAGGGCACGTACCCTTCCACCGGTCAAGCCACGCCATTTCCTCGGGGTGTATAACCATGCCGATATGACAACCCCGGCCCGGTCGGTCTTCCGATTTTTTATACAAGGGGAAGGCGGACCCCTGTTTCGACGATGTGTTGTTTCAGAACGAGTTCTTCCACCACCCATCGCTCCTACCCGTTACCATTCCTCCGGGTTTTTACACGAGGAGGAAGGAAAGCCCCTGTTTGCCGATGTGTGACATCAGGACTAAGTCCTTCCACCACCCACCACCCCTACCCGTTACTATTCCTCCAAGTTTTTATACGAGGGGGAAGGAAAGCCCCTGTTTTGAGGATGTCGGACTCAGAGATGCAGAACACCTCCGCCCTCCATCGTCCCTATCCGAGAGCTATGCCTCCGGATTTGAACAGGGGAAGGCATAACCCCTGAGAACAGGCCTGGCGTTTGCACGCCAGGCCACGTAACCCTTCCCGGCCCCCCATCGTGGGGCAAAAAACTAGCCCTAGCCGTCCTCCGAGTTTTTATACAGGGGGAGGCGAACCCCTGTTTGGCGATGTGCGGCATCGGGACAGCGTCCTTCAGCCACCCACCGCCCCTACCCGAGATCTGTGCCTTCGGATTTGAACAGGGGAAGGCATAACCCCTGAGACCACGCCTGGCGTTTGCACACCAGGCTACGTAACCCTAACCGGCCCCCCATCGTGTGGGCTAGAAGCTAGCCCTAAGCGGGGTAACGGCTGTTCCCGACAGGATCACCGGTGCCAGGCCGGTACAAGCCGAGATGCCGCACCCCGTAAGATGCTAGTCCGGAGACCAGCACTTGGCCTCAGCCTTCGGATTCGTGACTTGAGCCAAGCTATGTATCCCTCCTCCTCCGGCCTCAATAGTCTTACCCAGGGAAATCTTACTTCCCCTGGGCAGCGCACTAGCTCTCGCGTGACACCTTCGAAACGAACACGACCCCGTCCAGGCGTGCAAACGGCTTAAGGGCATCTCTGCCCACGACCTACTCGTCAGGCGTTCACCCAGGGCTTTCGAATAGTGACTGCCACACCCATAACAAAGACCAAGTCGCCCGTCTGGTGTCCAGATGTACACGTGTCGGTACGTGCACTCTGTCCGAAGCCAGGGCCTTGTTAGCCGCCGAGGGGGTACCTCGACGTGTCCAACTTTCACCAAACGTCGAGGTGGAGTTGGCACATGGACCGGTGTCCTTCTGAGAGTCAAAGAAGTATAAGTCCTATTTCTAGGACCGTCCCTCTCGTGGCCCCCTTCTGTTCGCCGGGGGCCGGAACCTCAGCAGCTGCCCTCGCACTCGCAGGGCTGAACGCACACCTCGTTTGTCTGTCCTCCAATTGTTTATAGTGGGGTGAGGCAGACCCCCACTAGGCGGACGCTTGTATTGGCAGTCAGCCCGTCACCCCCATTAACCCCCGCGCGAGCGGGGTCCTCGTCCCACGGCGAAGTAAGGGGAAGGCACTACCCCACCCACCACAGGTGGGGCAGACGACTCAAGAGGGCACGTACCCTTCCACCGGTCAAGCCACGCCATTGCCTCGGGGTGTATAACCATGCCGATATGACAACACCGGCCCGGTCGGTCTTCCGATTTTTTATACAAGGGGAAGGCGGACCCCTGTTTCGACGATGTGTTGTTTCAGAACGAGTTCTTCCACCACACATCGCTCCTACCCGTTACCATTCCTCCGGGTTTTTACACGAGGAGGAAGGAAAGCCCCTGTTTGCCGATGTGTGACATCAGGACTAAGTCCTTCCACCACCCACCAACCCTACCCGTTACTATTCCTCCGAGTTTTTATACGAGGGGGAAGGAAAGCCCCTGTTTCGAGGATGTCGGACTCAGAGATGCAGAACATCTCCGCCCTCCATCGTCCCTACCCGAGAGCTATGCCTCCGGATTTGAAAAGGGGAAGACATAACCCCTGAAAACACGCCTGGCGTTTGCACGCCAGGCCACGTAACCCAAACCGGCCCCCCATCGTGGGGCAAGAAACTAGCCCTAGCCGTCCTCCGAGTTTTTATACAGGGGGAGGCGGACCCCTGTTTGGCGATGTGCGGCATCGGGACAGCGTCCTTCAGCCACCCACCGCCCCTAACCGAGATCTATGCCTTCGGATTTGAACAGGGGAAGGCATAACCTCTGAGATCACGCCTGGCGTTTGCACGCCAGGCTACGTAACCCTACCCGGCCCCCCATCGTGGGGGCTAGAAACTAGCCCTAAGCGGGGTAACGGCTGTTCCCGACAGGATCACCGGTGCCAGGCCGGTACAAGCCGAGATGCCGCACCTCGTAAGATGCTAGTCCGGAGACCAGCACTTGGCCTTAGCTTTCAGTTTCGTGACTTGAGCCAAGCTATGGGTCCCTCCTCCTCCGGCCTCAATAGTCTTACCCAGGGAAATCTTACTTCCCCTGGGCAGCGCACTAGCTCTCGCGTGACACCTTCGAAACGAACACGACCCCGTCCAGGCGTGCAAACGGCTTAAGGGCATCTCTGCCTTCGACCTACTCGTCAGGCGTTCACCCAGGGCTTTCGAATAGTGACCGCCACACCCATAACAAAGACCGAGTCGCCTGTCTGGTGTCCAGATGTACACGTGTCGGTACGTGCACTCTGTCCGAAGCCAGGGCCCCGTTAGCCGCCGAGGGGGTACCTCGACGTGTCCAACTCTCACCAAACGTCGAGGTGGAGTTGGCACATGGACCGGTGTCCTTCTGAGAGTCAAAGAAGTATAAGTAATATATCTAGGACCGTCCCTCTCGTGGCCCCCTTCTGTTCGCCGGGGGCCTGAACCTCAGCAGTTGCCCTCGCACTCGCAGGGCTGAACGCACACCTCGTTTGTCTGTCCTCCGATTGTTTATAGTGGGGTGAGGCAGACCCCCCACTAGGCGGACGCTTGTATTGGCAGTCAGCCCGTTACCCCCATTAACCCCCGCGCGAGCGGGGTCCTCGTCCCCCGGCGAAGTAGGGGGAAGGCACTACCCCACCCACCACAGGTGGGGCAGACGACTCAAGAGGGCACGTACCCTTCCACCGGTCAAGCCACGCCATTGCCTCGGGGTGTATAACCATGCCGATATGACAACACCGGCCCGGTCGGTCTTCCGATATTTTATACAAGGGGAAGGCGGACCCCCTGTTTCGGCGATGTGTTGTTTCAGAACGAGTTCTTCCACCACACATCGCTCCTACCCGTTACCATTCCTCCGGGTTTTTACACGAGGAGGAAGGAAAGCCTCTGTTTGCCGATGTGTGACATCAGGACTAAGTCCTTCCACCACCCACCAACCCTACCCGTTACTATTCCTCCGAGTTTTTATACGAGGGGGAAGGAAAGCCCCTGTTTCGAGGATGTCGGACTCAGAGACGCAGAACATCTTCGCCCTCCATCGTCCCTACCCGAGAGCTATGCCTCCGGATTTGAACAGGGGAAGACTTAACCCCTGAGAACACGCCTGGCGTTTGCACGCCAGGCTACGTAACCTGACCCGGCCCCCCATCGTGGGGGTAAGAAGCTAACCCTAGCCGTCCTCCGAGTTTTTATACAGGGGGAGGCGGACCCCTGTTTGGCGATGTGCGGCATCGGGACAGCGTCCTTCAGCCACCCACCACCCCTACCCGAGATCTATGCCTTCGGATTTGAACTGAGGAAGGCATCACCTTGTTTGCACGCCAGGCTACGTGACCCTACCCGGCCCCCCATCGTGGGGGCTAGAAGCTAGCCCTAAGCGGGGGTAACGGCTGTACCCGACAGGATCACCGGTGCCAGGCCGGTACAAGCCGAGATGCCGCACCCAGTAAGATGCTGGTCCGTAGACCAGCACTTGGCCTCAGCCTTCCGATTCGGGACTTGAGCTAAGCTATTGGTCTTCCAGTCAGTGCTCTCCTCCTCCGGCCTCAATAGCCTTGCACAGGGGAATCTTACATCCCCTGGGCAGCGCACTAGCGCTCGCGTGACACCTTCGAGACGAACACGACCCCGTCCGGCCGTGCAAACGGCTTAAGGGCATCCCTGCCCCCGGACATACTCGTCAGGCGTTCACCCAGGGCTTTCGAATCGTGACCGCCACACACGTAACAAAGACCGAGTAGCTTGTCTGGTGTCCAGATGTACACGTGTCGGTACGTGCACTCTGCCCGAAGCCAGGCCCCGTTAGCCGCCGAGGGGGTACCTCGACGTGTCCAACTCTCACCAAACGTGGAGGTGGGGTTGGCACATGGACCGGTGTCCTTCTGAGAGTCATCCTGCGATATACTGCGGTATACTGCGATATACTGCGATATACTGCGATATATTATCCTATACTGCGATGTACTGCGATATACTGCGGTATACTGCGATATCCTGCGATATACTGCGATATACCGCGATATACTGCGATATACTGCGATATATTGGGATATACTGCGATATACTGCGATATACTGCGATTTCCTGCGATATACTGCGATATCCCGTATCTCTTAAAGTATAAGACATACGGCTAATGTATAGGACCAAAAGTGTGCAGCGCGTCGAAAACTATAAGGCTTCACCGGTTCCGTACCTCTATTCCGTCAGAGAAGATGTAGAGACACAAAAATCCATGTTTTTGTTGATATCTCTTAAAGTATAAGATACGGAGCTGATGTGTAGGGCCGAAAGTGTGCAGCACGTCAAAAACTACAAGACTTTATAGATCCCGTAGATCTATTGCGCCAGAGAAGACGTAGAGACACAAAAATTTATGTCTATGTTGATATGTTTTAAAGTATAATATACGGGGCTAATGTATAGGACCAAAAGTGTGCAGCGCGTCGAAAAAAACAAGATGTAGAATTCTTTTCTTCGTCAGTGAAAATTAACAAGCAGAATTATTTGACCAAACTGACGTTTATTGTCGTAGTATTACATAAATTTAGTCGACGTTTCGACACTGGTTTTGTGTCCTTATCAAGTTTGCTAAAACAACGAAATCATGTTACACGAAAAAATAACGCACAAGGAACAAAGAGCGGAGAAAAGAAAACAATGTATACCTGTCACATATTAAAAATTAGCTGCTCATAGAGCACAAAAACTTTCTTGCAGTTTTAGCACATTGTCAAATTTCGAAGTAAAGGAACCGCATCCCTCCTTAATTAATCGTGCAATATAGCCCGAAAAACGACATAGTCAGCACAAAGAAATGTAAGAATCGCCGATCCGAGTCGAAGGTCGGCGTTGAACTAATTTAAAAATACAAGCTAAGCTAGTGGGTCACAGAAAGAAAAACATAAGCACGAAGAGAAAAACTGTTATGTAGATCTTATAATTCGGTCATATAACGGATTCAGATTTTCCGTGTCTTTTTTGAGATTGATCGTGTTATTGTGTTTTTTAATGTAAAACATCTCCGCTATTTCTCTTTTCCTCACATTTCTCTCCCTATGCAACACTTCAGGAATGGACCATTTAAAATCATGCCCGTGTATCAATCGGTGCTTGCTGACTACCGAGCGCTTACTCTCGTCTTCTTTGATGTCACTAAGATGTTCCTTCACACGAGTTTCCAGATGTCTTAATGTTTGTCCTATATAGGATACATTACAGTCATTACAATCAATTTTATAAACTACACCCGTTTCTTTCATGTTGTCCAGTTTATCTTTGCCTCGTTTTATGACGGAATCAAGCTTTTTGGGGATCGTGTGGAGAACATCGAGCCACACCGGTTCAAAGTACGGCGAATATCTTCACTTAAGCCCTTTACATAAGAAAACACAAAATGTCTCCGGGCGTCGAAAGTGTCAATGGTATTACTAGAATCGATAATGTCCCTGCGATAATTTAACTCTTTTAGCCTTTTATTAATTTGCTTATTGATAACGTGTTTAGGGAAGCAATTATTTATAAAGATGTCCTTAACAATTTCAATGTTGGAACTATGAAATTGCTTGTCCGAGAGTAAAATTGCGTGGTCAACCAAGCTAGTAATCGTGTTATTCTTGTACTTTTGTGGATGGTTGGAAAAATAATTAACGTAACGACCCGAAAACGTAGGTTTCCGGTACCAATTAGTCAAAAGTCTATTACCGTTTTTGATAATCAGAGTGTCTAGAAAAGGAATGGACCCGTTAACTTCCATTTCGTGCGTGAATTTTAGACGAGGGTGGTAGCTGTTAAAAACTGTAAGAACATCATTAATTCGGTCTTTAGGTATCATGGCAATAACATCATCGACATATCTGCGGAAAAACAATAAACCAAAATTGAGTACGGCAAGGCAGTGGGTTTTCAGATCCTCCATTACAATATCAGCCAATATTGGTGATAGAGGAGATCCCATCGGGCTGCCAAAGATCTGTTCGTATGTGTTTCCGTTAAAACTGAAACTCGTAGATCTCAGTACCAACTCAATAGCATGCGAAAATTGCGGCAAACTGAGCTCTGTGATCCGAGAGATATCTTGCCACCGTTTCTCTATCGCCTTAAGAACTAACTCCTTAGGGATATTGGTGAAAAGAGCCGTTACATCAAGGGAAACGAGTACCTCATCGGCATTGATCCCTCTATTGTTAATTTCTCTCACGAAAGACCAACTGTCCTTGATATGAGACTTTGGTGTACGGATACCGCGTTGTAAAATCTCATGAAGAAAAGACGCTACATTATATAATGGACTTCCCAGAGCCGAAACTATAATACGTAGCGGGAAACCATTTTTGTAGATCTTTGGCAGCCCGTAACAGCGTGGGAGATTGCCATTCGTACAATTTAAGCGCCAGTACATTTGATCATCAATGATGCCACCGTCACGCCAAGATCTGACAAGATTATTTAATTTCGATGAAATTTGTTTAATAGGATCTTTCTTTAATTTCTTGTAAGTGGACTGGTCATTGAGCAATTCAGTCATTTTTTCCAAATATTCCTCTTTGTCCATAATGACAGTAACTTGACCCTTGTCAGCTCTCGTGACAAAGACATCCTGGTTATCGCGCAAAAATTTTTTACATTTGGCATACCTATCTAAAATGTAGCGGTCGACCCTATCAACATGATTTTGATCAACTAAAAATCTATACAACGAATCCGTCACCGAGCCCCGCAAGCCATTAACCACGTTTGCCGGAATTTTGTAAACATTTGCTTCGAAATTCTTTATCGTTTCTAAAACGGAATTAGCGCGATCCCTCTTTTTAAACTGGTTTATTGGTAACGCGAATTTGTCTCCCAAGCTCAGGAAACCCGAAACCGAGTCAGGAATCTGTTTATTGCTAATGTTGACTAGCCATTTAGATTTATCTATCTTCGAAAAGGGATCGATAGAAATGTTTCGTTTTCTTATTATTCCGTTGAATTTTTCGATTGATTTGACCTTTAATTTGTTATTATATTTCACGACTTTATCTTTGTTGAATTCGAAAAAATCAATAACTAAATTCTCCGGTAAGTTTCTGAATAGCTGTTCTTCAATATTAATAATTCTGGATCTTAAGAACTTTAAAAAATAATGGCAATCACCGATTTCAAGATTTAGCAGGACAGCCTGGTTTCGTCTTCTGAGATTGTCAAACTTACGTATAGCCCTACCACCGCGGAAAAAAGTGTTAAACCTTGTGTTATAAATGTGTGGCGGCAGTACGTCATATTTCCTATCGTGTTATTGTGTTTTTTAATGTAAAACATCTCCGCTATTTCTCTCTTCCTCACATTTCTCTCCCTATGCAACACTTCAGGAGTGGACCATTTAAAATCATGCCCGTGTATCAATCGGTGCTTGCTGACTACCGAGCGCTTACTCTCGTCTTTTTTGATGTCACTAAGATGTTCCTTTACACGAGTTTCCAGATGTCTTAATGTTTGTCCTATATAGGATACATTACAGTCATTACAAGTCTGGGAAGTCCATTATATAATGTAGCGTCTTTTCTTCATGAGATTTTACAACGCGGTATCCGTACACCAAAGTCTCATATCAAGGACAGTTGGTCTTTCGTGAGAGAAATTAACAATAGAGGGATCAATGCCGATGAGGTACTCGTTTCCCTTGATGTAACGGCTCTTTTCACCAATATCCCTAAGGAGTTAGTTCTTAAGGCGATAGAGAAACGGTGGCAAGATATCTCTCGGATCACAGAGCTCAGTTTGCCGCAATTTTCGCATGCTATTGAGTTGGTACTGAGATCTACGAGTTTCAGTTTTAACGGAAACACATACGAACAGATCTTTGGCAGCCCGATGGGATCTCCTCTATCACCAATATTGGCTGATATTGTAATGGAGGATCTGAAAACCCACTGCCTTGCCGTACTCAATTTTGGTTTATTGTTTTTCCGCAGATATGTCGATGATGTTATTGCCATGATACCTAAAGACCGAATTAATGATGTTCTTACAGTTTTTAACAGCTACCACCCTCGTCTAAAATTCACGCACGAAATGGAAGTTAACGGGTCCATTCCTTTTCTAGACACTCTGATTATCAAAAACGGTAATAGACTTTTGACTAATTGGTACCGGAAACCTACGTTTTCGGGTCGTTACGTTAATTATTTTTCCAACCATCCACAAAAGTACAAGAATAACACGATTACTAGCTTGGTTGACCACGCAATTTTACTCTCGGACAAGCAATTTCATAGTTCCAACATTGAAATTGTTAAGGACATCCTTATAAATAATTGCTTCCCTAAACACGTTATCAATAAGCAAATTAATAAAAGGCTAAAAGAGTTAAATTATCGCAGGGACATTATCGATTCTAGTAATACCATTGACACTTTCGACGCCCGGAGACATTTTGTGTTTTCTTATGTAAAGGGCTTAAGTGAAGATATTCGCCGTACTTTGAACCGGTGTGGCTCGATGTTCTCCACACGATCCCCAAAAAGCTTGATTCCGTCATAAAACGAGGCAAAGATAAACTGGACAACATGAAAGAAACGGGTGTAGTTTATAAAATTGATTGTAATGACTGTAATGTATCCTATATAGGACAAACATTAAGACATCTGGAAACTCGTGTGAAGGAACATCTTAGTGACATCAAAGAAGACGAGAGTAAGCGCTCGGTAGTCAGCAAGCACCGATTGATACACGGGCATGATTTTAAATGGTCCATTCCTGAAGTGTTGCATAGGGAGAGAAATGTGAGGAAGAGAGAAATAGCGGAGATGTTTTACATTAAAAAACACAATAACACGATCAATCTCAAAAAAGACACGGAAAATCTGAATCCGTTATATGACCGAATTATAAGATCTACATAACAGTTTTTCTCTTCGTGCTTATGTTTTTCTTTCTGTGACCCACTAGCTTAGCTTGTATTTTTAAATTAGTTCAACGCCGACCTTCGACTCGGATCGGCGATTCTTACATTTCTTTGTGCTGACTATGTCGTTTTTCGGGCTATATTGCACGATTAATTAAGGAGGGATGCGGTTCCTTTACTTCGAAATTTGACAATGTGCTAAAACTGCAAGAAAGTTTTTGTGCTCTATGAGCAGCTAATTTTTAATATGTGACAGGTATACATTGTTTTCTTTTCTCCGCTCTTTGTTCCTTGTGCGTTATTTTTTCGTGTAACATGATTTCGTTGTTTTAGCAAACTTGATAAGGACACAAAACCAGTGTCGAAACGTCGACTAAATTTATGTAATACTACGACAATAAACGTCAGTTTGGTCAAATAATTCTGCTTGAAAAAACAAGATTTCATAGATGCCGTAGTGATATTCCGTCAAAGAAGTGGTAGAGACACAAAAATCCACGTTTTCGTTGATATCTCTTAAAGTATAAGACATACAGGGCTAATGTATAGGACCAAAAGTGTGCAACGCGTCGAAAACTGTAAGACTTCATAGATACAGTAGCTATATCCCGTCAGAAAAGACGTAAAGACACAAAAATCCATAGTTTTATTGTTATCTCTTAAACTGTAAGGGATACAGGGCTAATCTATAGGACCAAAAGTGTGCAGCGCGTTGAAAACTATGAGGCTTCACCGGTCCCGTAGTTCTATTCCGTCAGAGAAGGCGTAGAAACACAAAAATCAATTATTTCGTTGATATCTCTTAAACTATAAGAGATACGGGGTTAATGTATAGGAACAAAAAGTGTGCAGCGCGTCGAAGACAATAAGACTTCACAGATGCCGTAGCGATATCCCGTCGGAGAAGAGGTAGAGACACAAATATCCATGTCTTCGTTGATATCTCTTAAAGTATAAAACATACGGGGCAGATGTATACTATCAAAAGTGTGCAAACGCGTCGAAAACTATAAGACTTCATAGATGCCGTAGCGATATCCCGTCAGAAAAGACGTAAAGACACAAAAATCCATTGTTTCGATGTTATCTCTTAAACTATAAGAGATACGGTGCTAATCTATAGGACCAAAAGTGTGCAGCGCGTCGAAAACTATGAGTCTTCACCGGTCCCGTAACTCTATTCCGTCAGAGAAGACGTAGAAACACAAAAATCAATTATTTCGTTGATATCTCTTAAACTATAAGACATACGGGGCTAATGTATAGGACCAAAAGTGTGCAGCGCGTCGATAACAATAATACTTCATAGATGCCGTAGCGATATCCCGTCAGAGAAGAGGTAGAGACACAAAAATCCATGTTTTTGTTGATATCTCTTAAAGTATAAGATACGGAGCTAATGTGTAGAACCGAAAGTATGCAGCACGTCCAAAACTACAAGACTTTATAGGTCCCGTAGCTTTATTCCATCAGAGAAGACTACAGACACAAAAATCCATGTTTATGTTGATATCTCTCAAAGGATGATATACGGGGCTAATGTATAGAAGCAAAAGTGCGCAGCGCATCGAAAACTACAATACTTCATAAGTCCCGTAGCTCTATTGAGTCAGAGAAAACGTAGAAGAACAAAAATCCATGTTTATGTTAATATCTTTCAAAGTATAAAATACGGTGCTAATGTATAGAACAAAGAGTGTGCAGCGCGTCGAAAACTACAAGATTTAGGTCCCGTAACTCTATTGCGTCAGAGAAGAGGTAGAGACACAAAAATCCATGTTTTTGTTGATATCTCTTAAAGTATAAGACATACGGGGCTAATGTATGGAACCAAAAGTGTGCAACGCGTTGAAAACTATAAGACTTCATAGATGCCGTAGCTGTATCCCGTCAGAGAAAACTTAAAGACACAAAAATCCATCATTTCGTTGATATCTTTTAAACTATAAGAGATACGGGGTTAATGTATAGGACCAAAAGTGTGCAGCGCGTCGATAACAATAATACTTCATAGATGCCGTAGCGATATCCCGTCAGAGAAGACGTGGAGACATAAAAATCCATGTTTTCGTTGATATCTCTTAAAGTATAAGACATACGGGCCTAATGTATAGGACCAAAAGTGTGCAGCGCGTCGGAAATTATAAGACTTCATAAATGCCGTAGCTGTATCCCGTCAGAGAAAACGTAAAGCCACAAAAATCCATCATTTCGTTGATATCTTTTAAACTATAAGAGATACGTGGTCAATGTATAGGACCAAAAGTTTGCTGCGCGTCGATAACAATAATACTTCATAGATGCCGTAGCGATATCCCGTCAAAGAAGACGTGGAGACACAAAAATCCACGTCTTCGTTGATATCTCTTAAAGTATAAGAGATACGGGGTTAATGTATAGGAACAAAAGTGTGCAGCGCGTCGAAAACAATAAGAATTTATAGATGCCGTAGCCATATCCCGTCGGAGAAGAGGTAGAGACACAAAAATCCATGTCTTTGTTGATATCTCTAAAAGTATAAAATATACGGGGCTAATGTATAGGACCAAAAGTGTGCAGCGCGTCGAAAACTATAAGACTTCATAGATGCCGTAGCGATATCCCGTCAGAAAAGACGTAGAGACACAAAAATCCATTGTTTCGATGTTATCTCTTAAACTATAAGAGATACGGGGCTAATCTATACGACCAAAAGTGTGCAGCGCATTGAAAACTATGAGGCTTCACCGGTCCCGTAGCTCTATTCCGTCAGAGAAGACGTAAAAACACAAAAATCCATTATTTCGTTGATATCTCTTAAACTATAAGACATACGGGGCTAATGTATGGAACCAAAAGTGTGCAACGCGTTGAAAACTATAAGACTTTATAACGACCTGCCTTTTATATTGAACGCGGACTAGCTCGCTGGGTCAGGAGTTCAATAGGGTAGGTCCGGAGACAATAGACGCGAGAATTAGGCGAGTTAAAATATTAATAATAGTTTATTATAAAAAAATAGCAAAGTAGTGACTAGAGTTTGCAACGTGGATTTCCACTGTTTAGAATATAAATTCGCAATTAACAAAGAATACTGGCGGAGTACTTCGGAGGCGCGGTGGCCCAGTACGGCGCGATATACGAAAAGAATATAATTATTATCGAAAGAGTTTACCGGCGGGGTACTTCGGAGGCACGGAGGCCCAGTACGGTGCGACAAAATATTTGCCGGAAAAAGAATGTAACTATAATTGTAGAGAATACCGGCGTGGTACTTCGGAGGCGCGGAGGCCCAGTACGGCGTGATCAAATATAAACGGAAAACAAATATAACTATAATTGCGGAGAATACCGACGTGGTACTTCGGAGGCGCGGAGGCCCAGTACGGCGTGATCAAATATAAACGGAAGAGAATATAGTTATAATTACAGAGAATTCTACGGCGCGGCGCGTGTAGCTTTGAATCCCGTACGTGGCTAGATACGGGTCCGGGTTTGCTATCGCGGGTTTAGATAACGTAGAGATACTGGCGGGTGTAGCGGCGTCGGAGACGTTCGGACGTACGGACCGGTCCGTCCCGATTCGCCAGGATGAGATGCGTCGGCGTCGAGAGCACTCGACCGAGACGGAGAGCTCTCCACCTCGGTTTTTCGCCTTCGCAGGTAAGGAAAGAGAATCGTCGAAGGGAAAGCAGCAACGAGAGCACTCGTTCGTGGACAGAGAGCTCTCGACCACGATTACTGCTAATTACTTTCAGGCACAGGACTGAGTGTCTATTTCGGCTTTGCGAGCGCCTTTTATACTGCGCGAGAGCGTTATTTTACAGTCCCCACGGTGGGGGTTGACAACAGCGCACACGTGTGTCAAGAGCGCGTGGCTGTCAGCGGCGCTCGGTCATATTCGACGACGCTCGGGCCCCGTCGGCCTCGCACATGGGGCCGGTCGCGGCTGTCGTTGCGCTCGCGTTGTTCGGCGACGGCGGCGGTCGGGCCCCGTCGGCCGCTGCGTCTCGAGCCGTTTCACGGCGAGATCGCGGTACAAGTAATTAAAAAATGGGTGGTGGGCGCATCGCGCCCACAGTTCCGCCCGGCGGGTGTTCGGCCGGGCGGGGTCCGACGGGTGTTAGCCGGAGTTTACGATGCCTCTTCGGGGTGCATCGTTACACCACCCCCCCCCCCCTTTAAAAATGCCCGAATCTAGGGGCATTCGCTCCGCTATTTCGGCATGGTAGGGCCGCTGGACGGTCCGGAAGTCGTGGAGGCAGGCTTCTGGGCGGCTGGGGTCTTCTCTTTGACCCACTTGACCCGTCCGGCTCCGTCAAATCGTACGTGCCACCGGCGGTTGCCCAGATTGGGCTTATATTGCCGGCTGACGTGTACCGCGAAATGCGGTACGTCGACGATGATGCCCGGCTTGACTTCGACCGGGATTGGTGGCGGTGGTAAAGGCCCCATCGGTCGTGCTGGAGTCAGCGTTGGCCGTGGCGGTGTAGGTTCTGGACGGCGGCGTTTCGGTGGTGGTGGTGGAGGCGCCGTGAGCCAGGCCTGTTTGGTGCGATTGGTGGCATCCGACCGCTGAATGATGGTGCCGATCCGGGGCACCGTACGTGGCCGGATCGGTGGCCATACGGCCTGGGGCGGCGGTCGGCCGGCAGTCCTCGCCTCTCCGCTGTAGAGGGTGATTCCCTGGCGGTCGAACCCAGGTCTGGCCGGATCGTACTTCTCGTTGTCGTCGCCGATGAGATCGCTGATCGCTCGAATGATATCTTCGTCCGTCTCGGTTGAAGTCATCTTGTCGACGGCTAGATTCGTTCTGGCTGTCGTCGCGGTAATGAGCGCGTCGGAGGGTAACATTGTTTGTCGTGCGTCGGCGCAAATTTTTGTTTTTCGACATTTGTTGTTTATACATTTGATATTTACAGGACGCAAGTTTCGGTACAAACGTTTCGGCGCGTTTATAAAGTTTATACCGGCGGCCGCGTGTTTTCGCTGTTCGTGCTAGCGCGCTAGTCATCCCCCCCTCTTGATCGGAATCAGATCCGGAAAGCCGGCGGTCGGTCGGTGCGCGTTTCAAATCTTGCACGTGTACGTGCCTAAACCATTTGCCCGTGCGACTACGAAGATCCACGATGACGGGCGAGATGATGTGGCGTACCTCGAGCGGCCCTACGAATTTGGGAGCGAGTTTCGCGTTAAACGCCGTTTGCTTGTTGGAGAGCGGGCGGTCCCGCTTCCAGACCCATTCCCCTATCTGTGGCCGCCAATCTCGGCGGCGTAAATTATAATACTTTTCCTGTCGTTGAAACGCCCGAGCGAGCTGGACCTTAACGAGATCGTATGCTTCGTTCAACCGACGGCGGATGGTTGGTGGCGGGGGTCGCGGCTTCGACGAGAGGGTTCTCCCCGGGGCGACGTAACTCGCGCCCGTGATTGAGGAACGCGGGGGTGAATCCGGTCGCGTCGTGTTGCGCGGTATTATACGCGAATTGTAATTCCGGCAAGTATTCGTCCCACGCCCTGTGTTTCTTAGCATACTGTCCGATCATTGTCTTGATCACGCGATTGGTCCGTTCCACTGGGTTGCAGTGGGGTGCGTAAGCCGGCGTAAAGCGATGGCGTATCTCGCAGTCTTTGAGGAGTGTGGCGAGTTGCTTGGTTTTTAGCTGAGTGCCGTTGTCCGACAGTATTTCATCTGGACACCCGTGGCGGAGGATAATCGCCTCTTTAATATGTTTGATAATGGCGGGCCCGGTGGCGCGGCGCAGAGGTCGGAGTTCAACCCACTTCGTAAACCGATCTTGCATATTCAAGAGCCAGATATGGCCGGCGGCGGAGCGAGGTAGCGGCCCGACGAGATCAATGGTTACTTGTTGCCACGGGCGGCTGAACGCGGTCGGGTGAAGCTGTCCGGCGGGTTTCTCCTGCGCGACTTTGTGAGCAAGACAGTTCGGACAGTTTCTTACGTATCGAGCAATGTCCTGAAACATGCCTGGCCAGTAAAACCTTGCTGCAATTCTGGCTATAGTTTTTGCGATTCCGAGGTGCCCGGCTGTTGGCGCGTCGTGGTACTGCTCTAGTACCGTTGGACGTCGTTCCTTTGGCACGCACTCCTTCCATTGTTCTTGTTCCGACGTTTCTTTAAAGTTGAGGCTATGGAGTATATGTTTCCATAAGCGGCCATGCTCAATGCGAAAATCGGGCACTTCGTGCGGGACCGTTTTGGCCGCATGCCACATTCTTTGATACCATGTACATTTTGGTTTGGTTATGCCGGCTATTTCTGGCTGTCGGAAGAGCGCATCGGCAACTCTGTTTAGCGTGCCCTTCCGGTATTTTATTTCAAAGTCATATTGTTGTAGTTCAAATGCCCAGCGGCCAAGGCGGCCTGTCGGTGACTCTATCTTTTGCAGCCATTTTAGTGATTGGTGGTCGGTTATTACGGTGAATCGGTATCCTTCGAGATATCCTCGCAATCGTCGTATTTCCCAGATGACGGCCAGACATTCTAATTCGGTCGCGCTATAATTTCGTTCAACGTTACTTAGGGCGCGACTCGCGTACGCGATGACACGTTTCCCCTCGGGAAAATACTGTGTTAAGACGGCCCCGAGGCCCGTGGTACTTGCGTCGGTTTGCAGAAAAAATTGCCGGTTGAAGTCGGGGCATGCGAGCACTGGTGACGTTGTTAGCGCGGTTTTTAAAGCGTCGAATGCGGCTTGTTCGGCGTCCCCCCAGTTCCAACGGGCGCGTTTGCGTGTAAGTGCGGTCAACGGCGCGGCGAGCGTTGCGAAGTCTTTGACGAAGCGGCGGTACCATGATGCGACCCCCAGAAATCGGCGCACATCGCGCACATTGCATGGAGCCTCCCACTTGGCAACGGCGCTAACCTGCTCGGGATCGGTTCGGACGCCGTCGCGATCGACGATATGGCCGAGATACTTTAATCGGTCGACGCAGAATCGGCATTTCTCCGCGTTGATGCGTAGTCGCGCTTCTCGTAGTCGGCGGAACACCTCTTTCACCAACCTCAAGTGTTCCTCGAATGTCTCGCTGATGATAATTATATCGTCCAGATAGACGAAGACGTGTGGCTCTAGTTCGGGGCCCAATACGGTGTTGAGCAGTCGTTGGAATGTGGCCGGGGCGGAGTGCAAGCCGAATGGCATCACTTTAAACTGCATTAGTCCCTTTCCCGGGACGGTGAAGGCCGTTACGGGTCGGCTTTCCGGTGACAGCGGGACCTGCCAATAACCGTTTTTCAAATCTAGCGTAGTCAGGTACTTGGCCCCCCTGAGTTTATCAAGTGTGGCGGCGATGTGGGGTAACGGGTATGCGTCCTTCTCAGTTACCTCGTTTACCCCCCGAAAGTCGATGCAAAACCGCGGTTTGCCATCCTTCTTTTTCACTATGACCACCGGCGAGCTCCATGGGCTGTGTGATGGCTCGATAATGCCTTCTTTCAGCATGCGGTCGACTTCCTCGTCGATGATTGCCTGCATGGCGGGATTGCGTGGCCGGTACCGTTGCTTACGCGGTACGTCGGTCTTCACGCGTATGACGTGCTGCGCCCGGTCCGTGGGGCCTTGCACTCCCTCGAATTTTGGCAGTTCGCTAGCCAAAAATTCTCGGAGTCGTTCTTCCTCGGTTTGTGGTGTGTCTGCCGTTTGTTCGATGGCGCACGTCGGTTCCGTAATAGAGGCTGCGCCGGACGGTGGCGGTGGTGGTATCGAGAGTCTCAATTTGGCCAAAAGGTCGACGCCAATTAGCATCTCGTTGTCGAGCGTGGGCATTACCTGGATGTGATGCCAACAAAGTCGCCCTTGGACGGTGACAGGCACCGTCACATAGCCTCGTATGGGTGTGCTCGTTCCGTCGGCGAGATGCACCTGGCCGCTTGCGGGCTTAATCGCATACCCCATCATCTGTATTTTATCGGCGGTCTGTCCATTAATAAATGTGGCTTCGGAGCCGGTGTCGAGTAGGGCGTCGACTGGTTGTCGGTGTATGAATGCGGTCAGATGCGGTCGAGGCTTGTATGTTATGCGGAGGACCGGGGTGCGTCCGCTCCTTCCCCGGTCCGCGCGGCATTTCCCGGCGGCGGATGACAATCTTTGGTTAAAACACCGTCTCTTCCGCATTGCGAACAAAACCGCCGGGGAAGCCGTTTGCAATCAAACCTGGTATGTCCCCGCTGCTTGCATCTCCAGCAGCACTCGTAGCGGTCATACGCGACGGCGGCCGTCGCCGGTTTCGGTGCCGGGGTTTGGCGAGCACGTGTCTGTTCTTCTATGTGCTCGAATTCCTCCGCGAGCCGTAGGATATCCCTTGTGCGCGTTATCATGTCCCGACGCACGAATATATGGTAGCGCGGGTGCATATTGCTATACAGGTTTTTGACCTGATCTTCCTCCGTAAATCCTGTGGCGCGTCGCATCATGGTACTTAGCTCTGTTGCAAATTTGCGGTACGGTTCGTCTGGCCGCTGCAAGCGCGTTTGTATCTCGCGTACGAGTTGCGCGCGGTACCGACGCGGAAGAAAATAATTGCGAAAATCTTCGCAGAAATCCTCCCACTTACGCCAGTTATGCCGGTTGTTTTGACACCATAGGAGCGCGTCCCCGCGGAGTAATTCTGGTAACCCCATCAGTAGTTGCGACCCGGAAAATTGGTAGCTCTCTTTGAGCTCTTCCAGCCGCTCGAGGAAGGCCACGGGGTCTTTTCCGTCAAAATGACACCCCCATTTCCGGATCTGATTTACGATTTTAGCGGGGGATTCATTCGCGCGATCCCCCTCCGCGGGGTAAAATACCTCCGGACCGGTCGGGGTCGGAGTCGGTGGTCGCAGCGTTAAGGCTGGTTGACCAGTGGCCTCGGGCGTGGTGATGGTTACCGCGGGACTGATTCGCGACTCTTCGATTGTCGCGACGGCTGGCTGTATCATTTCCGGATAATCGTCTACATACAAACTTAAACGGCGGCGTAAGTCGTCGATTGTACCGTCGGTCTCTAATCCGACTATTTCGAGCTCGGTCACGAGCTGACTTTTGTTTAAGCGGTAAATCCACGTTTTCGCCATTGTATTTCGCGTTTACTGTCTCGCGGATCGTAACGGTCCCTGTTCGGGCGCCATATAACGACCTGCCTTTTATATTGAACGCGGACTAGCTCGCTGGGTCAGGAGTTTAATAGGGTAGGTCCGGAGACAATAGACGCGAGAATTAGGCGAGTTAAAAT
The DNA here is from genome assembly GCA_035220615.1 of Leptothorax acervorum. NCBI lineage: Eukaryota > Metazoa > Arthropoda > Insecta > Hymenoptera > Formicidae > Leptothorax > Leptothorax acervorum. The sequence continues at coordinate 50,093 of JASTWQ010000644.1, read as the reverse complement.
ATTAATAATAGTTTATTATAAAAAAAATAGCAAAGTAGTGACTAGAGTTTGCAACGTGGATTTCCACTGTTTAGAATATAAATTCGCAATTAACAAAGAATACTGGCGGAATACTTCGGAGGCGCGGTGGCCCAGTACGGCGCGATATACGAAAAGAATATTCAAACACGATGAGATACATTAACTTCGCCAGTGTATAAATAACCGAATTAAATTTCTTAATCGACGAAGCTGGCACTCCTGACGGTCACAATTGTCAGGATACTATAAGTAGACCGAGAATCCGGTCCTTCTAAACGCTTAAATTTAAGCACCTTAAATTAAGATGGAAAAATTCCCTCTCCCTTCCCTAATTAAATCGATATCGATTTAATATTAAAATCACTGTAAAAACATATTGCGAAAAATATTACCCCAGCCAGGGTTCGAACCTGGAATCTCCCGCATTCCGTTCGGGCGTCTTAACCAATTCGACTACCAGGGCATGTGGTAATATTCATCGCAATAGCACATCTAAACAATCATAAGATGGAACACCGATATTTACGTCGACGGTGAATATTCAAACACGATGAGATACATTAACTTCGCCAGTGTATAAATAACCGAATTAAATTTCTTAATCGACGAAGCTGGCACTCCTGACGGTCACAATCGTCAGGATACTATAAGTAGACCGAGAATCCGGTCCTTCTAAACGCTTAAATTTAAGCACCTTAAATTAAGATGGAAAAATTCCCTCTCCCTTCCCTAATTAAATCGATATCGATTTAATATTAAAATCACTGTAAAAACATATTGCGAAAAATATTACCCCAGCCAGGGTTCGAACCTGGAATCTCCCGCATTCCGTTCGGGCGTCTTAACCAATTCGACTACCAGGTGCTTAAATTTAAGCGTTTAGAAGGACCGGATTCTCGGTCTACTTATAGTATCCTGACGATTGTGACCGTCAGGAGTGCCAGCTTCGTCGATTAAGAAATTTAATTCGGTTATTTATACACTGGCGAAGTTAATGTATCTCATCGTGTTTGAATATTCACCGTCGACGTAAATATCGGTGTTCCATCTTATGATTGTTTAGATGTGCTATTGCGATGAATATTACCACATGCCCTGGTAGTCGAATTGGTTAAGACGCCCGAACGGAATGCGGGAGATTCCAGGTTCGAACCCTGGCTGGGGTAATATTTTTCGCAATATGTTTTTACAGTGATTTTAATATTAAATCGATATCGATTTAATTAGGGAAGGGAGAGGGAATTTTTCCATCTTAATTTAAGGTGCTTAAATTTAAGCGTTTAGAAGGACCGGATTCTCGGTCTACTTATAGTATCCTGACGATTGTGACCGTCAGGAGTGCCAGCTTCGTCGATTAAGAAATTTAATTCGGTTATTTATACACTGGCGAAGTTAATGTATCTCATCGTGTTTGAATATTCACCGTCGACGTAAATATCGGTGTTCCATCTTATGATTGTTTAGATGTGCTATTGCGATGAATATTACCACATGCCCTGGTAGTCGAATTGGTTAAGACGCCCGAACGGAATGCGGGAGATTCCAGGTTCGAACCCTGGCTGGGGTAATATTTTTCGCAATATGTTTTTACAGTGATTTTAATATTAAATCGATATCGATTTAATTAGGGAAGGGAGAGGGAATTTTTCCATCTTAATTTAAGGTGCTTAAATTTAAGCGTTTAGAAGGACCGGATTCTCGGTCTACTTATAGTATCCTGACGATTGTGACCGTCAGGAGTGCCAGCTTCGTCGATTAAGAAATTTAATTCGGTTATTTATACACTGGCGAAGTTAATGTATCTCATCGTGTTTGAATATTCACCGTCGACGTAAATATCGGTGTTCCATCTTATGATTGTTTAGATGTGCTATTGCGATGAATATTACCACATGCCCTGGTAGTCGAATTGGTTAAGACGCCCGAACGGAATGCGGGAGATTCCAGGTTCGAACCCTGGCTGGGGTAATATTTTTCGCAATATGTTTTTACAGTGATTTTAATATTAAATCGATATCGATTTAATTAGGGAAGGGAGAGGGAATTTTTCCATCTTAATTTAAGGTGCTTAAATTTAAGCGTTTAGAAGGACCGGATTCTCGGTCTACTTATAGTATCCTGACGATTGTGACCGTCAGGAGTGCCAGCTTCGTCGATTAAGAAATTTAATTCGGTTATTTATACACTGGCGAAGTTAATGTATCTCATCGTGTTTGAATATTCACCGTCGACGTAAATATCGGTGTTCCATCTTATGATTGTTTAGATGTGCTATTGCGATGAATATTACCACATGCCCTGGTAGTCGAATTGGTTAAGACGCCCGAACGGAATGCGGGAGATTCCAGGTTCGAACCCTGGCTGGGGTAATATTTTTCGCAATATGTTTTTACAGTGATTTTAATATTAAATCGATATCGATTTAATTAGGGAAGGGAGAGGGAATTTTTCCATCTTAATTTAAGGTGCTTAAATTTAAGCGTTTAGAAGGACCGGATTCTCGGTCTACTTATAGTATCCTGACGATTGTGACCGTCAGGAGTGCCAGCTTCGTCGATTAAGAAATTTAATTCGGTTATTTATACACTGGCGAAGTTAATGTATCTCATCGTGTTTGAATATTCACCGTCGACGTAAATATCGGTGTTCCATCTTATGATTGTTTAGATGTGCTATTGCGATGAATATTACCACATGCCCTGGTAGTCGAATTGGTTAAGACGCCCGAACGGAATGCGGGAGATTCCAGGTTCGAACCCTGGCTGGGGTAATATTTTTCGCAATATGTTTTTACAGTGATTTTAATATTAAATCGATATCGATTTAATTAGGGAAGGGAGAGGGAATTTTTCCATCTTAATTTAAGGTGCTTAAATTTAAGCGTTTAGAAGGACCGGATTCTCGGTCTACTTATAGTATCCTGACGATTGTGACCGTCAGGAGTGCCAGCTTCGTCGATTAAGAAATTTAATTCGGTTATTTATACACTGGCGAAGTTAATGTATCTCATCGTGTTTGAATATTCACCGTCGACGTAAATATCGGTGTTCCATCTTATGATTGTTTAGATGTGCTATTGCGATGAATATTACCACATGCCCTGGTAGTCGAATTGGTTAAGACGCCCGAACGGAATGCGGGAGATTCCAGGTTCGAACCCTGGCTGGGGTAATATTTTTCGCAATATGTTTTTACAGTGATTTTAATATTAAATCGATATCGATTTAATTAGGGAAGGGAGAGGGAATTTTTCCATCTTAATTTAAGGTGCTTAAATTTAAGCGTTTAGAAGGACCGGATTCTCGGTCTACTTATAGTATCCTGACGATTGTGACCGTCAGGAGTGCCAGCTTCGTCGATTAAGAAATTTAATTCGGTTATTTATACACTGGCGAAGTTAATGTATCTCATCGTGTTTGAATATTCACCGTCGACGTAAATATCGGTGTTCCATCTTATGATTGTTTAGATGTGCTATTGCGATGAATATTACCACATGCCCTGGTAGTCGAATTGGTTAAGACGCCCGAACGGAATGCGGGAGATTCCAGGTTCGAACCCTGGCTGGGGTAATATTTTTCGCAATATGTTTTTACAGTGATTTTAATATTAAATCGATATCGATTTAATTAGGGAAGGGAGAGGGAATTTTTCCATCTTAATTTAAGGTGCTTAAATTTAAGCGTTTAGAAGGACCGGATTCTCGGTCTACTTATAGTATCCTGACGATTGTGACCGTCAGGAGTGCCAGCTTCGTCGATTAAGAAATTTAATTCGGTTATTTATACACTGGCGAAGTTAAGTATCTCATCGTGTTTGAATATTCACCGTCGACGTAAATATCGGTGTTCCATCTTATGATTGTTTAGATGTGCTATTGCGATGAATATTACCACATGCCCTGGTAGTCGAATTGGTTAAGACGCCCGAACGGAATGCGGGAGATTCCAGGTTCGAACCCTGGCTGGGGTAATATTTTTCGCAATATGTTTTTACAGTGATTTTAATATTAAATCGATATCGATTTAATTAGGGAAGGGAGAGGGAATTTTTCCATCTTAATTTAAGGTGCTTAAATTTAAGCGTTTAGAAGGACCGGATTCTCGGTCTACTTATAGTATCCTGACGATTGTGACCGTCAGGAGTGCCAGCTTCGTCGATTAAGAAATTTAATTCGGTTATTTATACACTGGCGAAGTTAAGTATCTCATCGTGTTTGAATATTCACCGTCGACGTAAATATCGGTGTTCCATCTTATGATTGTTTAGATGTGCTATTGCGATGAATATTACCACATGCCCTGGTAGTCGAATTGGTTAAGACGCCCGAACGGAATGCGGGAGATTCCAGGTTCGAACCCTGGCTGGGGTAATATTTTTCGCAATATGTTTTTACAGTGATTTTAATATTAAATCGATATCGATTTAATTAGGGAAGGGAGAGGGAATTTTTCCATCTTAATTTAAGGTGCTTAAATTTAAGCGTTTAGAAGGACCGGATTCTCGGTCTACTTATAGTATCCTGACGATTGTGACCGTCAGGAGTGCCAGCTTCGTCGATTAAGAAATTTAATTTGAAAAGAATATAATTATTATCGAAAGAGTTTACCGGCGGGGTACTTCGGAGGCACGGAGGCCCAGTACGGTGCGACAAAATATTTGCCGGAAAAAGAATGTAACTATAATTGAAGAGAATACCGGCGTGGTACTTCGGAGGCGCGGAGGCCCAGTACGGCGTGATCAAATATAAACGGAAAACGAATATAACTATAATTGCGGAGAATACCGACGTGGTACTTCGGAGGCGCGGAGGCCCAGTACGGCGTGATCAAATATAAACGGAAGAGAATATAGTTATAATTACAGAGAATTCTACGGCGCGGCGCGTGTAGCTTTGAATCCCGTACGTGGCTAGATACGGGTCCGGGTTTGCTATCGCGGGTTTAGATAACGTAGAGATACTGGCGGATGTAGCGGCGTCGGAGACGTTCGGACGTACGGACCGGTCCGTCCCGATTCGCCAGGATGAGATGCGTCGGCGTCGAGAGCACTCGACCGAGACGGAGAGCTTTCCACCTCGGTTTTTCGCCTTCGCAGGTAAGGAAAGAGAATCGTCGAAGGGAAAGCAGCAACGAGAGCACTCGTTCGTGGACAGAGAGCTCTCGACCACGATTACTGCTAATTACTTTCAGGCACAGGACTGAGTGTCTATTTCGGCTTTACGAGCGCCTTTTATACTGCGCGAGAGCGTTATTTTACAGTCCCCACGGTGGGGGTTGACAGCAGCGCACACGTGTGTCAAGAGCGCGTGGCTGTCAGCGGCGCTCGGTCATATTCGACGACGCTCGGGCCCCGTCGGCCTCGCACATGGGGCCGGTCGCGGCTGTCGTTGCGCTCGCGTTGTTCGGCGACGCTCGGCGGCGGTCGGGCCCCGTCGGCCGCTGCGTCTCGAGCCGTTTCACGGCGAGATCGCGGTACAAGTAATTAAAAAATGGGTGGTGGGCGCATCGCGCCCACAGTTCCGCCTGGCGGGTGTTCGGCCGGGCGGGGTCCGACGGGTGTTAGCCGGAGTTTACGATGCCTCTTCGGGGTGCATCGTTACAACTTCATAGATGCGGTAGCTGTATCCCGTCAGAGAAAACGTAAAGACACAAAAATCCATCATTTCGTTGATATCTTTTAAACTATAAGAGATACGGGGTTAATGTATAGGACCAAAAGTGGGCAGCGCGTCGATAACAATAATACTTCATAGATGCCGTAGCGATATCCCGTCAGAGAAGACATGGAGACATAGAAATCCATGTCTTTGTTGATATCTCTTAAAGTATAAGACATACGGGCCTAATGTATAGGACCAAAAGTGTGCAGCGCGTCGGAAACTATAAGACTTCATAGATGCCGTAGCTGTATCCCGTCAGAGAAAACGTAAAGCCACAAAAATCCATCATTTCGTTGATATCTTTTAAACTATAAGAGATACGTGGTTAATGTATAGGACCAAAAGTTTGCAGCGCGTCGATAACAATAATACTTCATAGATGCCGTAGCGATATCCCGTCAAAGAAGACGTGGAGACACAAAAATCCATGTCTTCGTTGATATCTCTTAAAGTATAAGAGATACGGGGTTAAAGTATAGGAACAAAAGTGTGCAGCGCGTCGAAAACAATAAGAATTTATAGATGCCGTAGCCATATCCCGTCGGAGAAGAGGTAGAGACACAAAAATCCATGTCTTCGTTGATATCTCTAAAAGTATAAAATATACGGGGCTAATGTATAGGAACAAAAGTGTGCAGCGCGTCGAAAACTATAAGACTTCATAGATGCCGTAGCGATATCTCGTCAGAAAAGACGTAGACACAAAAATCCATTGTTTCGATGTTATCTCTTAAACTATAAGAGATACGGGGCAAATCTATACGACCAAAAGTGTGCAGCGCATTGAAAACTATGAGGCTTCACCGGTCCCGTAGCTCTATTCCGTCAGAGAAGACGTAAAAACACAAAAATCCATTATTTCGTTGATATCTCTTAAACTATAAGAGATACGGGGATAATGTATAGGACCAAAAGTACGCAGCGCAACGAATACTATATGGCTTCACCGGTCCCGTAGCTCTATTCCGTCCGAGAAGACGTAGAGACACAAAAATCCATGTTTTTGTTGATATCTCTTAAAGTATATGATACGAGGCTAATGTGTAGAATCGAAAGTGTGTAGCACGTCCAAAACTACAAGACTTTATAGGTCCCGTAGCTTTATTCCGTCAGAGAAGACTACAGACACAAAAATCCATGTTTATGATGATATCTCTTAAAGTATGATATACGGGGCTAATGTGTGGAAGCAAAATTGCGCAGCGCGTCGAAAACTACAAGACTTTATAAATCCCATAGCTCTGTTGCGTCAGAGAAGACGTAGAGACACAAAAATCCATGTTTATGTTGATATCTCTTAAAGTATAAGATACGGTACTAATGTGTAGGACCGAAAGTGTGCAGCACGTCTAAAACTACAAGACTTTATAGGTCCCGTAGCTTTATTCCATCTGAGAAGTCTACAGACACAAAAATCCATGTTTATGTTGATATCTTTTAAAGTATGATATGAGTGGCTCCCGTTTGACCACGTTGATATTGACCACGGTCCCGATTGACTACGTTAAAATTGACTACGTTGCGATTGACCACGTTGCGATTGACCACCGTTCCGATTGACCACGGTCCCGATTGATCACCGTCCCGATTGACCACGGTTTCGATTGACCACCGTCCCGATTGCCCACGGACCCGATTGGCCGCCGTCCCAATTGACCACGGTCCCGATTGACCACCGACCCGATTGACCACAGTCCCGATTGACCACTGTCCCTATTGACCACGTTGAGATTGATCACGTTGAAAATGACCACGTTGCGTTTGACCACGTTAATATTGACCACGTTAATATTGACCACGTTACGATTCACCACGGTCCCGATTGACCGCCGTCCTAATTGACCACGCTCTCGATTGACCGCCGTCTTGATTGACCACGTTCCCGATTAACCACGGTCCCGATTGACGATTAGTGACGCGCTTTAAGAGTATTTAATTGTTTAAAGCGCGTCACTAACCTATATAGTTAGTTCGGGACTGTGGTCAATCGGGACCGTGGTCAATCGGGACCGTGGTCAATCGGGACTGTGATCAATCGGGACTGTGGTCAATCGGGACCGTGGTAAATCGCAACGTGGTCAATATTAACGTGATTAATATTAACGTGGTCAAACGCTACGTGATCATTTTCAACGTGGTCAATCTCAACGTGGTCAATAGGGACCGTGGTCAGTCGGGACTGTGGTCAATCGGGACTGTGGTCAATCGGGACTGTGGTCAATCGGGACTGTGGTCAATCGGGTCGGTGGTCAATCGGGACCGTTGTCAATCGGAACGGTGGTCATTTGGAACCGTGGTCAATCACAACGTGGTCAATCGCAACGTGGTCAATTTCAACGTTGTCATTCGGGACCGTGGTCAATATCAATGTGGTCAAACGGGTGCCACTCAAATTATTAAGTAGATAAATAACGGAAAAGAGAGCATGAAGATTAAGATTGAATAAAGATTTAACAAAAGTTTCCCTTTCTCTGTTATACAAATCACATGCCCAAAACAAATGATCTAAATCCTGCAGATCTGAGCCACAAGAACACTCTGGAGTATCACATAGGCCAAATTTAAATTTGGTAGCATTAGTAAATGCATAGCCAACAATAATACGCGAAAAAATTCCAGACCTACGTCTACCAAGGTGAAATCTAGACAAAAAATGAACATTATATTTTAACTCAAAATAGGTCTCCATATAAAATTTGCCAGAACCAACATTAAATCTTTCAAAAAATTTACAATCAATACGCTTGTAAGATTCAAGCAAAGCAGCAGATATATCTCTATAAGAAATTTTATTATTTAAGTAAACACCGTTCAAGGCCGCATTCTTAGCCGCAACATTCGCTCTTTCATTTCCAACAATGCCCTTATGAGCAGGGCACAATGTAAATCTAATAGCTTTACCGTAAGCCAGAGCAAGACACATTTTGGATCTCAAGTTTGCTAGTAAAGGAGGAAGTTTACAGAAACTAAAGGGAGAAGGATTATGAAGAGTTTGTAAAAACTTAAGGAACCCGTACATATATTCACACTTACCCAGGATTCCTCCAATAAAAGATCAATGAATTTAGTAATAGCAAAAATCTCTGCAGAAAAAGAACTGGTATTCGGACTAAGTTTATACATTTTGGTAATATCAAACTAAGGGATATAAAAAGCACAACCAACAGAAAGGTCACTTTTTGAACCATCCGTAAATACATCAACCTTTGAAGTAGATATCCTTTTAATAAAGATTAAATTGGAGAAAGCAAAATTAGGGTTGGTATTATCTCTAGGTAAGTTCTCTGAATAAGTATCAATATCAAGACAAAGCGAATAAATATGAGGATACAAAATATAAGGATGTATGTTCCAAACATATAAATGTTCCCTATAAGGTTGAATAATCGGCCATCTAGATAAAATAAAAGGAATATTACTGAGAGCGATATTATAGCGTAGCGTGAAAGCATGTAAAGAAACAATTTTATTGATAAGCTTAAAATTACGTAATTGAATAGATTTACAAAGAAATTTATCGCACTTAAAAATAATTTTCCGAAGAAAAGATTTTTGGTCACTAAAGGCCCAGCATACTCTATTTGAAGATGAACGAGGGATATTCAAGGCAATCTTGTAAGAGGAACATAAAATACTTTCAATAACTGAAAGATGAGTCTTCGCAGCGCTAATAAACCACATAGCGCCCCATTCAAGGACAGCTCCAATAGTAGCGTTAATATAATTAATGGCCAAAACCGGGCTAATGCCCCATGTTCGACCAGTAAGCCACTTAAGAATGTTGACATAAATCAAAGACCTATCCTTCAGGGACTTAAGGGAGGACACCACGGTAACTGCCCATTTTCGACTGCCTTCTTTGGTATTTTTTTTTTTAGGAAAGAATAAAATATATGGTCAAAAGAAGTTATGAAGTTTATTACACATATATTAAAGTATGTAAAAAAAATTTTTATTTCTAAGAAAGATACAAAATGGCGGTGCATGAGTCGCTATAGCACTAGTGGTTTTCAGCAAACCTTCTCCGCGGCACGCAGCAGAACTCAAACAATTTTCATCCGATCGACTTGAAATTTTAACTGTAGCTTCTCAGATGAATTTAACAGTCAAGTACGACGGAAATTTAAAAAATATATAAAACAAAAAATAGAGGCGAGTTTGAATAGAAAGTTATAATTTTCGTCCATAAATTTTCGTATAAAAAGTGATATATTTTTTACAAATTTTAATTAATCGAAAAATGCGCTCGTACTTGACTGTTAAATTCATCTGAGAAGCTACAGTTAAAATTTCAAGTCGATCGGATGAAAATTGTTTGAGTTCTGCTGCGTGCCGCGGAGAGGGTTTGCTAGTGCTATAGCGACTCATGCACCGCCATTTTGTAGAAATAGAAATTTTTTTTACATACTTTAATATATGTGTGATAAAACTTAAAACTTTTTCTGACCATATATTTTATTCTTTTCTAAAAAAAAGAAGGCAGTCGAAAATGGGAAGTTACCGTGGTGTCCTCCCTTAATGTGAGCCACCCACCTAAGACCCGTATCCATAATTAAACCAAGGTATCTAATACAAGAACTAATAGGAATAGAACCGCCAACACACTGCAAATAAGTAGATAAACTCAGAGATCTCTTACGGTGAAAGATGATGAACTGAGTTTTTTGCAAAGATATGGATAAATTTAATTTTTTAAGCCAACATGAAAGCTGATTGAAAGCAGTTTTCAAACCATCAATCACTCTACTTAAAGCTGAATCAGATAGTAAAATTTCAATATCATCAATATACTGCAAAACAACGATATTATATGGTATCTGAAACAGAATATCCTTAACAAAGATATTAAACAGGATAGGGCATAACACAGATCCCTGAGGGATACCACGTTGTAAGAGTCTGCAAACATATGAAATACCAGACTCAAAGAAGTTAGCGGTTCTAGGGGAAAGGAGATTACGAAAGAAATTTTTATATCCATTGGGAATACATAGTTTGTTAGTATAACTAAATAATAAATGGGGATTCACGTTATCGTAAGCAGACTTAATATCCAAAAAGAGGGCACCGGTCATAGCCCTTTTAGCAAATAATTTGTATGTCTCTAAATTAATAAATGCTAAACAATCATCGCAAGATTTACCCCTCCTAAAGCCAAATTGACAGTTTGGCAAAATAAAGTCCAACTCAATATATTTTTCAAAGCGAGATTTAATCATTTTTTCAAACACCTTTAGAACGCAGGAAGCTAAGGAGATAGGTCTGAAATCATTTTTATTTGGCTTGGAAATAAGGACTATATCAAAGAATCTCCAATTTACTGGAAAAGATCCATCAAGCATGATTCGATTAAAAATCTCAAGCAACCTAATTAAGGCAGACTCAGGCAAAAGCCTTAGAAGATGATTGGAAATTAAATCAGATCCAGGAGCACTGTTAATCTTCGAAAAGGCAATAGCGGATTTAAGATCAGATAAGTAGAAATCATCGTCGAAAATGGAACCATGAGGAGTGAGTGAAGTATCTTCAAAAGAGTAGAAACCCATGGCGGAGAAAAATTGTTAATATAATTGTTAATAGAAGAAATTTTACTTTCAGATGGAAGATTACATTTACTGAAAAAGGCAGAGTTTTTAAATGAATTAATAGAGTCCCAAAAAGTTTTAGTATTAAAATTATCATTAAGATCATTGATAAAGCTAATGAAATTCGCTTTTTTCCTCTTACGAATGATTTTCCTGCAAACATTGGAGCATCTATTATATATATCAATATTCTGCTTAGAAAGAACAAAGTTATAATCTTTAAATGCACGTTTTCTAAAAGCAACAGCTTCATCGCATTTACGATCCCACCAAGGCATATTAAAACGTTTTTTAATAGATTTGGGACAATAAGATTTACACGAGTCCGCCTTAGAATCAAAGTAGCAAATGGAACCAGAGGAATCTAATATTGAAGCGTCAGATCAAAGTGCGCAATCAATAATTATAGAATTCCAACGTTCATACGCCATAGCTCCCAATAAGTTATCAACAGAAAAATTCTCCATATTCTTATGAACAAGATCATAAAATTTATCCTTATCCAAGTTTTGAATATTCATCCTAGATCTATTAGAAGTTTTAAAGATGTTTGAATTACTGTAGAGCTGAATAATAATTGGGAAATGGTCACTGCCATAAGGTTTATCTAAAGTATTTTAAGAGCAATTGTGACAAAGAGACTGAAATATTAAAGTAATATCAGGGAAACTTCGAGAACCAAGGTTATCAGATATCCTAATGGGATTCCCATTATTAAGAAATACAAAATTAGAGGCAGCCAAGGCCACACCGTCTCTGTTAGAACGAGAAGATCCCCAAATCTCATGTTGAGTATTAAAATCTCCACAAATTAAAACATCCTGAGAATCAATATGTGAAGCAATAGAATTTAAAAAGTTAGTCCAGATAGAAGAATTAGCATAAATATAAGGTTCATATAAAAAAAAAATTCTTTAGATGTGGAGGTATAATGTTAGACCTAATACACTTACGTAAAAATTCAATTCTCACTTTGCATTTAATGAGAGTTTTCTGCCATTTAATCCACGATTTGCAAAGTTGAACCGCGTGTGCGCCATAATAGTATCTAATACTTTCAGCCTGCGTGTATTAATAAATAAGAATAGGCTCTCAAGAATAAATCAATAACTTAAAACAAGGCAATTCGAGCCGGGCGCAGTAATTAGTGCGCATATATTAATTTAAACCATACATTAATAAAAACGATCCGTTTCCTAACGTTTCGGCCCCTTTTTTGGGCCATCAATGTAACTCGCGACTACGCTGAAGATGGCCCAAAAAAGGGGCCGAAACGTTAGGAAACGGATTGTTTTTATTAATGTATGGTTTAAATTAATATATGTGCACTAATTACTGCGCCCGACTCGAATTGCCTTGTTTTAAGTTATTGATTTATTCTTGAGAGCCTATTCTTATTTATTAATACACGCAGGCTGAAAGTATTAGATACTATTATGGCGCACACGCGGTTCAACTTTGCAAATCGTGGATTAAATGGAAATGGCAGAAAACTCTCATTAAATGCAAAGTGAGAATTGAATTTTTACGTAAGTGTATTAGGTCTAACATTATACCTCCACATCTAAAGAATTTTTTATTAAACTTTGAAAGCACTCTTTTAAACTACAGATCTATTGGAAAATTCAAACACTGTAAATTACTTTTCACTAAGCAACTTTTACACATAGAGCTTAGAGATACACATTGTCAAGCGAGGTCAGCACACATAAAAATTTTACAACTTTATAATTGCATACACAGATATATTCCGTTGTCCGCATGCAATTCATTTTTTGACAGACAAAACGGCCCATTACATTCATTTTTTAATAATCAATCCAACAGACTGAATAAAAAGTTTGAGTTTCTTGTTTCAAAGCATAATAACCAAAGAAAAGAGATTAGAACCATAAGGTATTTTTGTAACCTTTCTTCCACAAACTCTTCCGCCAGGGAAAACACGAATCACACATATTCATTCGAGCCTTCCAACCTAAATTCTAACAAAGTCAATTCGGAAATTAAAATAACAGTCAACCCGAAACATTTCAATAGAACGCCAGCATCGATGGCACACCTCAACAAGAAATGGTTTATTAACATGTCATCTATCACTATACCTAACAACATCCAGAGTCTACTACAATTAGATGATAATTTCAGCCTACCAGCCACCAACATCAACAAGCTAACAGTAGAATTTATAAAAAGCGTTGAACACAACCTAAAAAAGTTTCCCATAGCAGCACAGGCCGCTATAAGAAATCGCTCGACACAGATCATCAACGGACTTTCGGGACACATACATAATGATAACTTCAACACCACTATTAAACAACTAGTTTCGGAAACAAAGAGCTTTCTCAGAGAAAACCCGAATTTAATTCTTACGCGGGCAGATAAGGGTAATATAACGGTAGCTCTCGATAAGGATAGATATATCGAAAAGATAGAAGAGCTTTTGAGTGACAAAAAAACATATAAAATTGTCACAGAAAACCCTACAAAAAAGCTCACTTCTTGTACAATCAAATTATTAACACAATGGAAAAAATCAGAATTTATCTCCGTCTCTACTTATAAACGCATATACTATAGTGATAGTGTGCTACCGAGAGCGTATGGCGTCCCGAAAATCCATAAACCGAATTGCCCATATAGGTTAATAGTCTCCTCTATAAACAGTCCGCTATACTCTTTAACCTCCTTCCTCCACAAGGTAATGTTGAAAAGCTTCCCCAAAGCTCACAGTCGTGTAGCAAACAGCTTTGAATTCGTGAAGAAACATTCGAATAAACATTTAGATGAGGAATTCAAACTGATATCATTAGATGTCATTTCACTGTTCACAAATGTACCTATCGAATTGGTCTTAGAGAGCAATCTCCATTAGATGGGATTACATCTCGAAAAACTGCAAGATTCCAAAATCAGAATTCCTTTTGGCTGTTAAAATGGTCCTAAATTCAATTTTCTTCACCTTTAATGGCATAATTTACCAGCAAACCTTTGGCTCTCCAATGGGTTCCCCTTTATCTCCCATGGCTGCAGACATCGTCATGCAGGATTTAGAAGAGAAAGCCCTTGCGAATCTAAGTTTTATCCCCCCATTCTACGACAGATACGTAGACGACGTGGCTATGGCAGCTCCTTCTTCTGCACTTAACCACACCCTGGAGGTTTTCAACTCCTTCCATCCCAGACTCCAGTTTACGGTGGAAATCGAAGAGAATAACAGGTTAAACTTCTTAGAGGTCACGATGATACGGGAGGATAACCGGATAATCTTCGATTGGTACCACAAACCAACATTTTCCGGAAGGTATCTGAGTTTCTGGTCCCAACATCCTATGTGTCAAAAGAGAGGTACAATTATCTGTTTGATAGACAGAGTGTTTTGGCTATCCCACCCTCAATTTCATGAAAAAAACTTAGATAAAGCCGTTAGAATTCTCTTAGACAACTGCTATCCGTTAGAGTTCATTTTTAAAGTATTTCAAGAACGTCTCAAATTTTTATTCTACAACAAAAAAGACAAAGACGAAGAGAAGCAAGATGAAGAAGCCATTCCTTTCTTTACAATTCCGTATGTTCCTGCAGTCTGAAAGATTCAAAAACTTAATTAAAAATCTTAACGTTAAGTTGTCCTATTTCAGTCTCAATAAAATGAAAACGTATATAAAAGTACAGAAGGACATCCTTCCAAAAGATATGTGCAGTGATGTAGTCTACAAAATCAATTGCAACAATTGTGACGCCTCATACGTGGGGCAAACCGGCAGACGATTACAAACGAGAATGGAGGAACATCGGAATCACATTTCTAAGAAATCGGCGGGCCATTCCGTAATAACAGACCATAGAGTTAAACTTAAACACGACTTTAATATTGGAAAGAAATAGAAATTCTAGATAGAGAACCTTACCTAAGCAAACGCTTGATTTCTGAAATGCTGTACATTAAAAGACAAAAGAATGCATTAAATCTGCAAACGGACACGGAAAATATACCTAGCTCATATTTAGAGATAATCGAGAAACTCCCCAAAATTTGAATTTTATACATGCGCGCGACATTGATGTAAAATTCGCCTCGCTATACAGGCGTGCAATGCCAACGGTTTGTTTTTGTTTTGCGAAATTGATGTTTAAACGTTCCCATTGTTACACGGAGAGTCACCGAGACAAGTCACTTTTATACCGTTGATACAATGTACGCTTTGTTGTGCGAGGAGAATTGCAATCAGATCTGTAAGTTAATTAGATACTAAATTTCTTATGACCACATTTAAATAACACGTGACAATGACATATTGCTCGGAATACGTACACAGGTACCTTCAAACTTATACGCTCCTTATGGGGACACACACAAAGGACATAATTCGATCTTTATTCTTTCTGGCCTTCCAACCTGGGGGTTAAAATATTTGAAGATGCCTGGTGTACTTTGGAGCAAACGACTGCATTTCAATTAGAGCGACCAAGATCAACGGAAGAAAGTCGTAATTTTTTATATTTTTCGACATTGACTATGATAGGGACTGCGAATTTGACACATTGTTACGCGCGGCGATCAATGTAACTCGCGACGTATGACTACGCTGAAGATGGCCCAAAAAGGGGCCGAAACGTTAGGAAACGGATTGTTTTTATTAATGTATGGTTTAAATTAATATATGCGCACTAATTACTGCGCCCGGCTCGAATTGCCTTGTTTTAAGTTATTGATTTATTATTGAGAGCCTGTTCTTATTTATTTAATAAAATTTTTATTAGGAGAGATATTCTTATTTTAGAGATGAATATACAATATAACTCTATACCGGGGTTATTAGAGAAATTAAAATCAACTACGACCGGATCCAATTCTTTACGGCAAAGAATAGCGGTACCACCACCAATAGTATCATAAAATCTATCATTTCTAAGGACCAAAAATTCCTTAAAGAAAAACTAAGAATGTTCATGGAGCCATGTCTCTTGCAAACAAACAATATCATAATCTTTACAAAAATTAGAAAATTCAGGTAGTTTTTCAGTAATACTTCTACAGTTCCATTAAAGAATTCTCAGAGACATATAGAAGTAACTATTTAAGTTTCTTAAAAATAATACGAAGATAATGAAGAAATGATAATGCTACATCATTCTCAGAATTACCTGAATTGTATAACCAACGTAGATCATTAAGAACAATCTCCGGAGTAGGGATAACATTCAACAAAGACTGAAGAGAATCGAAATCAGGCTGAGCAGCACAATCACGAACACTGGGAACAGGAGGAGTAACTAATGTAGAAGAACAAATAGTATTCTCTAAGAGGGAACCATCCTGAGAAGCAATAAAACTATGATGTTTTCTTTTTCTTACGACGAGAAAAAGTAAGGTTAAGATCTCGATTACCAACTTCCCTCGGCAACTCAAATTTATCCCAGATCATAAAGGCATGAGATCTGAACAAACTAACGGCCTGTTGACAAGATTTAATGTTCCTAGTTTTAATAACTTTTTTTGCTTGTGCATGAGAGGTATTTGTGTATGCCATCACTGTATTAATAATTTTATGATCCGTAAAGACCGGAGGACAGGACATATCCGAGGAAGGACGATTACCTCCACAATTAATACACTTCGGATCAGGGTGGCAACTCTCGGAAATATGTTGTATACCACATATTTCACAAGAAATATTTCCTCTACATGTATACGTAGAATGACTCTATCTGAAACAGTTCAGACATTTACGGACTCTATTGATAAAAGGAAATATCTTACATCTCACTCTCCAGATAAAAATATGAGAAGGCAAAATATTAGAATCAAAGATCACTTTAATAGATGAAGAATCCCGTAACTCGTTAGAAGATTTACCCCAAAATTTAAGTCTCTCTAGAGACTGAATATGAACAGGATCAAAAGGCCAGAAAACACCCTCGCAAACTTCATTAATCGAAAAGGAAGGGTTAACGTCCCTAATTACCCCCACTCTATATATCTTGTAAATGGGAGCATAAATAGCTAGCCCAGGAGGAAGCAAGTTCTTACTCTCTATTAATTTATTAGTCTCACCATATTCGGAGAATTCAACACAAATAATATTTTTCCCAACCTTCGAATCGCAGTAATATTTTCAAAATTCTTAATAAGTAACTTACCCAGACTCATAGGATGTAAATTACCTATGTTCGAGACATCAGACAAGGACTCAATATAAACCGGAAAAGGCGCAACGACTAAATTAAAATATCTATTGCCCATCTGAGACATAACGAATTTCTGACGACTAACAGCCTGGTTCTCTAAGTTAGAATTACAGTTATTTGCAATCAAGATCTCAGAATCCTCGTCACGACGGGGATGTTTATTCTTAGGAGACAAAGAATCCATATTAGAACCGGCAGATCGGTTCTTCTTATTACTCCCGTTCTTAGGCACATTGAGTAGAGATAATAAATAAGTAAGAAAATATTTTAGACGCGACAAATATTCACCAAGGGGATAGATATAAACACAAGGAAATAAGGTAAACACGAGAATTACAAAAGAGACAAGTAGAAGAAAGGAAAATAAGAACACACAGAACTCAGGACACAAAAAACATTCCAAGAACCAAGGACGAAAACAAGGTTCAAATATAAACGGAAGAGTGAATGTCGCCAAGCATGATTAACACATCACTAAATCTTAAACTAAATTAACCTAAGAAAATATGAAAAATAAGAACACTATAAACTAACTGAAACTACATTCGAATAAAGCAAGAATATACAGGGTGTTACTAAAAGAGCGGACACTAACTACATAGCGGTATTCCTTGTCAAAAACTGAGTCGAAAAGTCCTGAACCACTTTTTTCTATAATGCTTAACAAAGCCGTAATCATTGAGTAAAGTTAGTCCAACCTGCGTCGTTCTTTAGCCGGGCGAACGTCGGTGAGCCGCGCGCCTGATAGTGTGCGTGAGCGCTCCGCCGCGCATCGCGCGGCGGCACGGCGGCACGGCCGCGGCCGGCTGCGGCGGCCGCGCTATGCCTTCGCGCGCGTCGCATGCAATATTCTTACGCATTGTAATAATAGAAATAAATTTTTCTTGCACTAAAAATCACTTTTTACTCTTCGTCAGAAGTATCCCCTTGCAGAAAATTTTGATAACGGATAAAACTTTCGCCAAGACATAACTATTATTAACATATGAAAATTAAAACAAATACAAAAAATTATACTGTGTATTTTACAATACAAAATTTTACAATACAAAAATTATTTTCTAAACATTCCGTTTCGTTAGATATCTTATCGTTAACTTAAATTATAAGACACATTTAAAGCACTTATTAAATCTTTCTACGAGTTTTGTCCAGTTACTCAGAAGTAATAAATTTTTTGGGAGAAATTTACTGTAATAATTAGATGTTTAAATAATCTCGTACTTAAAGAAAATACATTAAAAATATTAAAAAATAAAAAAACATTTCTTCTTTTATGAGAAAATGATTTATCCTAAGTCATGAATAACGCTGTTCAGATGTACAATCTTTTTGAAACATGAGGTAAATAAGAGTAAAACGCCGAGCGAACAATATTAATTCTTATAGCGAATAATAAATAATAACACGTTTAATAACTTAAGAAAATACAATACAAACGTATTTGTCTTACAATTAGTTTAGACCCTCTTGTGTGTAACATTTTGCAATAATTTTAAATCTAATTTTCAATAACGCATAAATAAAAGTGAACTGTTATTGTATTCGTAAAACATTGGTCAGCGGTAAAATACAAATAAAAAACATTGGTCAGCGGTAAAATATAAATACAATACATATTGTTTTATTGTAATATTTCACAATAATCTTAAATCGAATCGTTAACAACGCATAAATAAATATGAAATGTTATCATATTTGTAATACGTAGGTCAGCGGTAAAGTTGTTAGAAAAGATTAAACATAAAGTAAATGCAACCTTTTAAATAAAATAAAATATTACCTGCAATTCGTATAAGTTTTTTAAATACTAATTTCACTTATTTTTAATGTTAATTTTACTTACCAGACAGTGTAATATCAGTGTCATGATGATCTACCGTCTAGTTTCAGTAACGAAACAATGCTTATGAGTTAATATCATCGTACGGACTGAAGGCCTAGACTTAAGCGTAAGGTGAAATGAGTACAGAGAAATCTCATGAAGCATCATATAACAAAGTAACACTCGTAAATAAATAAAAATAAGTTAATAAATAAAACAGACTACAGATGTCAATTGTGTGGAAGTTTCTCGACAATAGGCGAATAATCATTAGAAAGATTTTTTATTTACTAGTTTATTTACATACTTTATATATTTTTATTTACTAGTGTTATTTTATTATATGATACTTTATGACATTTTTATGTACTCCTTTCACCTTGCGCTTTAGCCTAAGCCTTCAATCCGTGCACTGATCTTAACTCATAAGCGTTGTTTCATCACTAAAACCAGACACGGTAAGTAGATTATCACGCGATTGATATTATACTGTCTAATAAGTGAATTTTACATCTTTATGAAAAGACTTATACGAATTGCAGCTAACTTTTCAATTTTATTTTATTTAAAAGGCAGCAGTTATCACGTAATTTACCTTATGTTCAACCTTTTCCAATAACTTTACCGCTGTCCAATGTCTTATGAATACGATAACATTTCACTTTTATTTATGCGTCTAAACTAAGACAGAAACGTTTGTATTTTATTTTGTTTTAAGTTATTAAACGTGTTATTATTTATTATTAATATAAAAATTAATATTGATCGCTCGGCGGTTTGCTCTTATTTGCCTTAGGTTTCAAAAAGATTGTACATCTAGACAGCGTTATTCATGACTTAGGATAAATCTTCTTTTCATAAGAGAAGAAATTCTTTTATTTTTGAATACTTTAGCTTTTAATAATATTTTTAACGTATTTCCTTTTAAGTACGAGATTATTTAAATATCTAATTGTTACAGTAAATTCCCCTTAAAAAATTTATTACATCTGAGTAACTGGGCAAACCTCGTAGAAAGATTCAATACGTGCTTTGTGTTATAATTTAAATTAAGTTAACGCAAAGATATTTAACGAAACGGATTGTTTAGAAAATAATTTTTGTATTGTAAAATTTTGTATTGTAAAATAGACAGTATAATTTTTTGTATTTGTTTTAATTTTCATATGTTAATAATAGTTATGTCTTGGCGAAAGTTTTATCCGTTATCAAAATTTTCTGCAAGGGGATACTTCTGACGAAGAGTAAAAAGTAATTTTTAGTGCAAGAAAAATTTATTTCTATTATTACAATGCGTAAGAATATTGTATGCGACGCGCGCGAAGGCATAGCGCGGCCGCCGCGGCCGGCCGCGGCCGTGCCGCCGTGCCGCCGCGCGATGCGCGGCGGAGCGCTCACGCACACTATCAGGCGCGCGGCTTACCGACGTTCGCCCGGCTAAAGAACGACGCTGGTTGGACTAACTTTACTCAATGATTACGGCTTTGTTAAGCATTATAGAAAAAAGTGGTTCAGGACTTTTCGACTCAGTTTTTGACAAGGAATACCGCTATGTAGTTAGTGTCCGCTCTTTTAGTAACACCCTGTATAACTAGAATAAATTAATACAAGATTGAGGCAAATTTCATATTATAGATAAAATAATAAATTTAAATTAGCATGAAAGTTGTTCCGTAACAAAGTCATGCAAGATGCTTAAGCAAATAATTAAGAAAAAAGAAAAAAAGAAAAACAGTTAAGGTTAACTAAATTAAGAAAAGAAAAACTATCAATTACTTTGCTTTCAAACCAACACACAGAAATAACTTTAAAACAACCTCATTTCCCGATGCGCGGAACTAGCTCGCGGCTGGTCAGTGTCGAGAAAAGGCGCGGAGGAAGAGACGCGAGACGGCGTGTTTTACAATCGAGTCTTTATTCTTACAAGCTAAAGCTTTTATTACAATAGGATATTATAGGAGGCGATTGCCTCAGATTCGCTTTACAATTACAGTAATGACGCGTTATCACAAGTTCTCCGAATTGAGTTTACAAGACGTGCTTTATGTGTACGCAAGGCGGCGCGTATTAGTATGCCGATTTCGCGTGGTCGGTCCGCGGCGTTAGCTGACGGAAGATGTGATCGATAGGCGCGTTCGATGGCCCGCGTGGGGCGGCGCGAAAAGTGAAAGTACGCCGGTATGTCGCGTGTGCTCGTTGGCGGAGCCGAATTTCGTAGGTTTCGCGGAAACGCAAGGCGTGTTGTAATAGCGCAAGGCGTGTACGGCACGCGGAGCTTGTCGGGCGAACTGCGTTACAATGGCGCGAGGTGCATGCGGCACGTTTATCTGTCACTCAGGAGTTTGACAGGAAATATTCGTGTAACCGGGAACACCCGCCGGGGAAGAGCACTCTCTTCCACGGTACACGTTGTAGGATGACGGCAACCGGGAACGCCCGGCAAGACAGAGCACGCTCTGTACGCTTGCACGTCGAGGAAAAAGGCCACGGTCGGGGACACCCGATGTACTGAGAACGCTCCGTACGGGTCGTGGTCTTTTGCGTGAGCTGGACGGCGGTGCCGGTTACCGAGAACTCTCGGAGGAGACGAAGTACTCTCAACCTCGCCGGCACGGCCGGGGCTCAGAAAGCGATGTCGACGTATGGGAACTCCCAGATAAAGACCGAGTACTCTCGACCTCGTCGGCACGACTGGTGACTGGAAAGTGGGATCGGGACCAGGAGTCGTGAGCAGCGGACAGGTCGGAACGGCTTGCTATCTCACGACGGAGTCTCTCTTTTCGGCGAAATTGCCGATCTTTTATACCCCCTCGGGCCGCTATCCCGATAGCAGGGGTATCGCCGACGCGGAGGTGCGCGTGGCGGGGATGCCGGGCCGGAGCGGTAGGGGGCGACGAGCGCTCCGGCGACGCGAACGCGCTCGGCGATATCCGGGCGTTCTCGGGTCCCGCTCGTTCGCTCCGAGACGGTCCCGGCGGCGAGTGCGCCGACTTATATAAATTAAAAAATGTGTGGGGGGCATTCCGCCCCCTTTCTTCGCCCAACGGGTAATTGGCCGGGGGGGCTCGGCTGCTGGTCGGCCGGTACGATGCATTATTTGGGGTGCATCGTTACAAATTAGCTGTGAAAGATCGCCAATCTGCACTCGATCAACTGTGTAAGCCACCAAACAGCACCAGCCATCCATGCGACCGACGAAATTTCAATCATCTCTCGGCTGCGTATGCTTCATTACGGCAATGCCGTTTCAATCATCTTACGATAGAATATGCTTCATCACAATCATCCCGTACGCAGATGTCTATAACGTGGCAAATCCAATTCACTCAAAACCAAGACTTAAGACTCAAAAACAAGGATTAGAAAACATGTCCATCGCTTATAAGAACAAACGAGCAGAGCAGCATGACCACACGACCGCACCGAACAACGGCTCACGACGGAATCAAATAGAAGCAGTCAATGCACTGGGAGGAGTGCTAAGAATTCAGGACGTTTAGTACAATCTAGGGAATCCTCAGCACTATCAAAGCGCTCCCAATGCGCGAATTGGCCTAATTGGAACGACTTTCTATGCAGTCTACGCGCTTCATGCGTAACTCGGAACGGACCCATAGTCGGTTCTTATATTTAAGACCGTCTTAAGTTCAATCCTAAGATGTCATGAACCAATCACAGAGCCGTATTAGCATCTTAAGACATTACTTAAGACGGTCTTGAAATAAGATCCGACTATGAATACCGGCCTATGACCACGCTCTTACATACAAAACCGTGTTTATGACCATGATGTAACATCATGTTTATGACAACGTGTTCATGGGTGCTTTTCAATTGCAATATCCCTAGACACTTTCGTGCACACGGCGACACAAGTTGTGTTCCAATTGCCGTAATCGTCGACATAACGCTACACACCCGAGAGCTACTAGTCGGCTGTGTAAGCTTGTGTTCTCTAGTAACAATAAAATAGTTACTAGCCACGGCAGCTATAAATGAGTGGCCGCGCATTCTTTTCGTTTTATTATTCAAAAAGGCGAAAAAACTACAAATCAACGAAAATATCAAGAGTATCATTGAAGTAATAAGTAATTCAAATTATCTTGTATCACAATAATAAATAACCCTACACAAAACCGTGCACAGCGTACACATTAGTACACACTTTGTTCCAATTGAGTCGTGCACATCGTTACACTTTGTGCCTTCCTGTGTATGTTGTGTTAGGATGTGTTAAACAATTGGAAAGCATCCCATGACTCGTGTGTTTCTGTGCCACATGTGTTCATCTTTATTCGTCTATAAATTACAATTGTTATTATGACGAAAGGGTGTATTGTACCACAATGTCGATCGGACTATAAAACTACAAAGAAAAAGTATTCAGCTTTTAAAGTTCCGTCGAACATTGAAAGATTTAAAGAATGGCTAGCTGCAATTCCGGGCATTGCTCAGCTAAAGCCAACGCAGTTTGTGTGCGAAAAACATTTCGAAGAACGATTTATTCTTAGAAAATGGATTAAACGGGACTTAAATGGTCAAATAATCGCTGAAGTAAGTTTATTTGCCTCAGTTATTTATATTATTAAGTAACTCATTCTTGCACTACTTGCGTAGAAGCTATAAGATTAGACTCTTTGCATGGATCTTCGGTGTCACAATTGGTCGACATTAAATCAAAAGGTGGACTAATACACTCAAAGGAGGGGGGTCCCTAAGGCCTGTTTTAGGCACCCTTCAAAATTAGACCAAAATGGCTGGAATCACTTCCTTATACCCTTGGAAGTAATATTTAGTCAATTCCAGCCTAAACGGAAGTATTTAGAGTGTATACTTCAAGTATACATGGTGCATTAGCGCGCCCGTATCAAGCATTTCTTTGGAAAACTAAGCGTTTTTGAGAAAAATGTTTCAGTTAAAAGTTGTATGGTTTCAAGGGGGACATGAAATGGTGTCATTAGTTTGACCTTGGATAGTCATTTGAAGGTCACGTGAATGTTGATTTCAATATTTTATATAGAACCTCCCACCCCTATTTTTACATATCTTGTAGTTAGGGGGTTTTATATAAAATATTGAAATCGACATTCACGTGACCTTTAAATAACTATCCAAGGTCAAACCAATGACACCATTTTATGTCCCCCTTGAAACCATACAACTTTTATCTGAAACATTTTTCTCAAAAACGCTTAGTTTTCCAAAGAAATGCTTGATACGGGCGCGCTAATGCACCATGTATACTTGAAGTATACACTCTAAATACTTCCGTTTAGGCTGGAATTGACTAAATATTACTTCCAAGGGTATAAGGAAGTGATTCCAGCCATTTTGGTCCAATTTTGAAGGGTGCCGAAAACAGGCCTTAGGGACCCTCCTCCTTTACGATTTTTTGAACTGATGAAGTGTGTTCTACATACAAGTTTACTTTCCTTGCATAGAGCATGCATCCGAAACATGAAGAATAGAGAGAAGGAGAACGAACTTACATGGGCGGTGCGTCAGATTATGAGCCCAAAAGTTTCTCCCGATACTATTGTAGTTGACAAATGCTAATCAAGATATCGCTTGCGTTCCACAACTGCGTTCTTATGTACACAGTGGGAGTGTATGTTTGTATACTTGTGATCAACACATGTTTATCCGAGTCTCCCGACTGCCCCACTCCTGACTAAATGCCAATGGTTTGCCGATCGTAGCGCCGTCGGTGTATGTATTTTAAACTACTATTGTGACTGGGTTTTGGGCTCATTCTCGAAACATGGAGTTCGGCCTCCTTCTATTTATTCTTCATGATCCGAAATTTTGTCATATTCTATATTGTATTATATTTGTTTAAGAATGAGGCAAAATGCGCATCAAGAAAATTTAAAGATGCCAAAATCACAATCTCGTAAAGAAAAAAATGTCTTAATGGACCAAAACTTATGTTTTTATCCTTTAGTTTTATGTTTTTATCCTCTGGACCTTTATAGACGTACAAAGTCTTTTTTATACACATACAATCACGTCTATATTCTATTTTCTATTATTTATTCAATGTTTCACTCAAATATTTATTTCATTTCAAGTTTTTCTTCCTCAAGAGTGTTTGCAATATTCAATATTCATATTTAGATTAATCATAATACGCATGCGTCTACTATCGCTTACATCAATCGCAGCGCCGCCCTTACGGATACAAGTCAAAATAATTTATGGATCGTCAGATGAACTTCCCCCACTACCTTTGTTTCAAGATCTGTATTGGCTCCTGCACACAGGACGCGGCAGCGCTTGCCGCGCGGCGGAAGTTGGTGCCACAGCCAACCAAATCTTTTGCCGCGCGGAAAAAGTTAAACTCGATCCAACTTTGATTGGCTAACGCGTGAGCCACGCGTTATTCCCTAGCGTTGCCGCGTCCTGTGGTGCAGGAGCCATATGTAAGACCGTGGACCGGCCCCTGCCGTAAGAGGCAGCATGGGAACATAGACGGTGCAGACATAGCCTCACTGGTAGTTCTCTCTCTTTCTTCTGATCTCTTGGTGGGGATAGAAGTCTAGAGATGGGAACTAGTAGGGGAAATAGGGACTCTATTCCCTACTCTATTTCCTATTTAAAAAGGATGCGACTATTGGCGTTTTTGATTTAGCGACCCAGTTCCAACCTGGGTTACATAGACATAGAATACATACATAATATGTATATGTATTCTATGTCCATGTGACCCAGGTTGGAACTGGGTTCGCTAAATCGAAAACGCCATATGTTATTCCTATTCCTATTGGCTGTTGCCTGGCATTGTGTCTGGGGCTTTACGGCAGGGGCCGGTCTATCTATGGCTGCGTTTCGGTATACACTGTAAGTACTGACGATGTGACGTCATTAAGCAGAGTTGCAAGATCGTTCCGTAATTACTTCTGTTGCTTTTACCGCATATAACGCTGCAATAACGGAACGATATCCGCAGTATTGCGACTGTTGTTATGTATAGAAAGAAATATAACCTATCTTAACCTATCTTAAACACGGCGTGACACGACGATAGGAGCACCTATTGTTAATTATATTCATTGGTAACTTTTTCGGGCTTTTCCGCAACTTCGTGACTAACAATTACTCTATATTCCTCGTTGTTGCCTTCCAGGTCCACAAGGACCAATTCTTCCAGGGGCCCCTCTTTATGAAAAAGTAGTACTGGTTTTAATACTGGAAGAAGTATTGGTAAAAGTACTGGAGATATAAATACTCAAAGTACTACTAAATTCGACCATACTGATCTCGAAAGTACTGTGTAGTCAGTGCTTTGTGAGTACTCTTTCCAGTACTCATCAAATACTCATTCACTGCTCGTTAAGTACTCTCCAAAATACTCATCCAATACTCGTCTAGTATTCATTCACACGACATAAAAAAAATTGTATTTGTATATATCCATTTCGAAATTTTATTACTATTTTTTAATTGTTTCTTAAGATGCAGCCTATGATAATTCCACCTGAAAATTAGATTTTGTAATTTATTGAATGTTTTCTAGTATTTAAAAAACACTTACCTTTGGTGAGACTCGAACTCGGGACCTCTGGATCGTGAGCCGACTGCCTTACGTGATAGACTACTTCTTAATTTGACGAAAGTGTTATATATATTGTATATGTATATTGATGAGTTATACTCGTATATATTATATATATTGTCTACATATGTCTGCAGAATAGTCAGTACTGTGTCTATCAGTGCTTACAGTACTGACCATTCTGCAATATTCATGCGCGAGAAACACTCGTCAGTACTCTAAATTTTTAAACATATATTTTGTAAACTTAAGGCAATTATATCTACATTCATATGGTTGTAACGATGCGCCCCTAACCCGCATCGTTGTCCGGGCTACACCCGCCGGACACCGCCCGGCCGAACACCCGCCGGGCAAAAACGTGGGCGCGCTGCGCCCACCCCATTTTTTAATTGTAAAAACCCGATCTCGCCGTAATAACGGCTCGAGACGTCGCGGCCCGACCGAGCGGTCCGCCGACAAGGCCGACGGGACCCGAGCGCCGCCGAGCGCCGAAAGCGAGTTGACAGCTCCGACCGCGCGGCCGTCAGCACACGTGCGCGCTGCTGTCAAACCCCCACGCCGGGCGCGCAAAAATACCGTTATCCCGGCGGTATAAAAATGCGGGACGCGAGCTTAAAACTCACTCTATCCTGATCCTAGAAAGCAGAAGTCGTGGTCGAGAGCTCTCTGTCCACGTTCGAGTGCTCTCGTTGCTGCTTATCCTACAAACGTTTCTGGTTCCTAATACCTGCGAAGGCAGAAAACCGAGGTGGAGAGCTCTCCGTCTCGGACGAGTGCTCTCGTCGCCGACGCTAAACGAATCCTGGCTAATCGGGACGGACCGGTCCGTATGTCCGAACGTTCCCGAACGCCGTACTACCGCCTGGATCCTTACGGATAATCACCGGGAACACCCATATTCTCACCCGCGAACTGCTACGCGTGCTACTAAGGGATATAGTCACCGAGCCGTATTATTTTCCTTTATAATTAACGTCGATTTAACGTACCGGGCATCTGCGCCTCCGAAATACTGACGCCGATAAATTCACCTGTGATATATTCCAGCATTAAGTAAACGTACTGGGCATCCGCGCCTCCGAAGTACACACGCCGTTAATCTCATCGTTATTATATTCAGGTATTATTGCACGTACTGGGCAGCCGCGCCTCCGAAGTACCCGCGCCGATAATCTCCTAGCTATTATATGTAAGTATAGTTGAACGTACTGGGCATCCGCGCCTCCGAAGTACCCTACCGGTGTTCTGTTTTATTGTAAATATATAATTGCGATATTCATTAGAAATTATAATAAACTAGCGATCCCCGACGAATCGATACACGACGGATTTCAGCGGTACAATCCCCGCGCGATGCTAGTCAAAGCCTTTGTTATTCAGACAATTACATAGAATAAATTATATCTTTATTTTCCTATAAACACTCTTCTCACGTTTATTGTCTCCGGACCTACCTAGCGAACTCCTGATCCGGCGAGCTAGTCCGCGTTCGCTACCTAAAGGCGGGTCGTTATATGGCGCCCGAACAGGGACCGTTACGTACCGCGAGACAATAGACGAGAGTGGAAATGGCCAAAACGTGGATTTACCGTCTGACCAAGAGTCAGCTTGTCACCGAGCTCGAAATGATAGGGTTAGAGACCGACGGGACGATCGACGATCTACGCCGCCGTCTGAGCCTTTACGTGGACGACCATCCCGAAATGGCTCAACCGGCCGTCGCAATAATCGAGGACTCGCGAATCGGGCCTACGGTGACAGTCACCGTACCGGAACCCGCGATTACGCCTGCCGTAACGGTGCACCCACCGACACCGGCCCCGACCGCGACCGGACTTGAAGTGTTTTATCCCGCGGAAAGGGAACGCCCGAGTGAATCCCCCGCGAAAGTCGTGAATCAGATTCGAAAATGGGGGTGTCATTTCGACGGGAAGGACCCTGTCGCGTTCCTCGAGCGGTTGGAGGAATTAAAAGAAAGTTATCAATTTTCCGGGGCACAATTATTGATGGGGTTGCCGGAATTACTCCGCGGGGACGCGCTTCTCTGGTGCCGGAACAACCGACACAGCTGGAAAAATTGGGACGATTTTTGCGAGGATTTCCGCGACTACTTCCTTCCCCGGCGGTACCGCGCGCAACTCGTCCGCGAAATTCAAGCGCGGTTACAACGACCGGACGAGCCGTATCGGAAATTCGCGACGGAATTATGCACCATGATGCGACGGGCCACGGGATTTACCGAGGAGGACCAGATTGAGACGCTATATAACAATATGCATCCGCGTTACCACCTGTACGTACGCCGGGAAAACATCAAACGCACAAGAGATATCCTGCGCCTGGCGGAGGAATTGGAGCACATTGAAGAACAAACGCGGGCTCGCCAAGCTCCGCCCCCAAAGCCAGCAGCGGCCGCCGTCGCATATGACCGGTATGAGTGCTGCTGGCGTTGCAAGCAACGAGGGCATACAAGGTTCAATTGCCAGCGGCCGCCCCGTCGGTTTTGCTCGCAATGCGGAAGAGATGGCGTCTTCACCAAAGATTGCCATCCGCCGCCGGGAAATGCCGCTCGGACCGGGGAGGAAGCGGCCGCGCCCCGGTCCTCCAACTAACGTACAAACCACGACCGCACCTGACCGCAAGGATACACCGTCAACCGTTTGACGCACTACTCGATACAGGCTCCGAAGCCTTGTTTATTAATGGCCAGACCGCCGAGAGAATACAGAAAATGGGATATGCAATTAAGCCCGCGAGCGGCCAGGTGCATCTCGCCGACGGGTCTAGCACACCTATACAGGGGTACGTGACAATACCCGTCGCCATCCAGGGGCGGCTATTTTGGCATCACTTTCAAGTTATGCCTACGCTCGATAATGAGATATTGATCGGCGTTGATTTGTGGACCCAGCTAAACGTCTCCATACCGCCACCACCTCCGTCAGGCGCCACGACAGTCACGGAGCCGGCATACGCCATAGCGCAAAAGGCGAGCGACCCGCAGACCGAGGAAGAACGACTTAAGGAATTTCTGGCGGACGAATTACCGAAATTCGAGGGGGTACAGGGCCCCACAGATAAAGCAGAACACATAATTCGGGTAAAGACGGACGTACCGCTCAAACAACGATATCGCCCCCGCAATCCTGCTATGCAGGCGATCATTGATGAGGAAGTCGACAAGATGCTCAAGGAAGGCGTCATTGAACCGTCACACAGCCCTTGGAGCTCGCCGGTGGTCATTGTCCGGAAAAAAGACGGCAAGCCACGATTTTGTATCGATTTTCGAGGGGTGAACAGAGTCACCGAAAAAGATGCGTACCCGCTACCGCACATCGCCGCTACACTGGACAAACTCAGGGGGGCAAAATATTTGTCCACCCTAGATTTAAAAAGCGGGTACTGGCAAGTGCCGCTTTCCCCGGAAAGCCGGCCCATAACTGCCTTTACCGTCCCCGGAAAGGGACTGATGCAATTCAGGGTAATGCCGTTCGGCCTGCACTCCGCTCCGGCGACTTTCCAACGGCTGCTTGACACCATATTGGGCCCTGAATTAGAGCCGCACGTATTCGTATACCTGGATGATATTATAATCATCAGCAAAACGTTTGAAGAACATCTGAGGTTGTTAGAGGAGGTGTTCCGACGATTGCGGGACGCAAAATTACGCATCAATCAAGAGAAATGCCATTTCTGCGTTGACCGTCTTAAATACCTCGGTCATATTGTCGACCGCGACGGCGTACGTACAGATCCAGAACAAACCAGTGCCGTTGCCAAATGGGAAGCTCCGCAAAACGTACGCGACGTCCGCCGGTTCTTAGGGGTCGCATCATGGTATCGTCGGTTCGTTAAGGATTTCGCGTCACTCGCCGCGCCGCTGACCGCACTCACGCGCAAACACGCCCGGTGGACATGGGGGGACGCCGAACAGGCCGCGTTCGACGCATTGAAAACCGCTCTAACGACATCCCCGGTACTCGCGTGCCCCGATTTTCAACGCCAATTCTTCCTGCAAACCGACGCTAGCACCACGGGCCTGGGGGCCGTCTTAACGCAGTATTTCCCCGAGGGGGAACGGGTGATAGCCTATGCGAGTCGCGCTCTAAACAACGCCGAGCGGAATTATAGCGCGACGGAATTAGAATGCCTGGCCGTAGTCTGGGGAATCCGCCGACTACGAGGGTACCTCGAGGGGTACCGATTTACAGTGATTACTGATCATCAGGCGCTAAAATGGCTACAAAGGCTCGAATTGCCGACAGGTCGCCTCGGCCGTTGGGTTTTCGAACTACAGCAGTATGATTTCGAAATCAAGTACCGGAAGGGCACGCTAAATAAAGTCGCCGACGCGCTTTCCCGACAGCCGGAAGTAGCCACAGTAAACCAGCCGAAATGCGCGTGGTATCAGCGAGTGTGGCACGCTACCATAGGCACGCCGCGAGAGATGCCAGAGTTCCGCATTGAGCATGGCCGGTTATACAAACATGTGCTCCACAGTCTGGATTTCAAGGAAACCCCGGAAGGGGAACAATGGAAGGAATGCGTGCCGAAAGAGCGACGACCCGAGATATTAAAGCGATATCACGATGCGCCCACGGCCGGGCACCTGGGGATCGCAAAGACCATCACTCGAATCGCGTCAAAATTTTATTGGCCAGGCATGTTTCAGGATATCGCTCGTTACGTGCGGCGATGTCCGACATGCCTCGCACACAAAATAGCGCAGGAGAAACCTGCCGGGCAATTACATCCGACTACGCTCGATCACCCGTGGCAGCAAGTGACAATCGATCTCGTCGGCCCACTGCCTCGCTCCACTACCGGGCATATATGGCTATTAAATATGCAGGACCGATTCACGAAGTGGGTCGAACTACGGCCTTTGCGCCGAGCCACCGCGCCAACAATCGTGAAGTATATCAAGGAGGCAATTATTCTTCGCCACGGGTGCCCCGACGAGATCTTGTCCGATAATGGCACGCAGCTGAAGTCCCAGCAACTCGCCAAACTGTTGCAGGAATGCGAGATCCGCCACCGATTCACACCGGCATACGCGCCCCATTGCAACCCCGTGGAACGGACAAATCGTGTCATAAAGACGATGATCGGACAATACGCGAGAAAACACCGGGCGTGGGACGAACATCTGGCAGAACTTCAATTCGCGTACAATACCGCGAAGCACGATGCGACCGGCTACACCCCCGCATTCCTTAATTACGGCCGCGAATTACCACGTCCCGGGGAAAAAGCGCTCATCGGGACCGCGATACCGCCATCGAGCGTCCGGCGCCAGCTAAACGAGGCGTACGACCTCGTCAAAATCCAGCTCGCTCGCGCGTTCCAGCACCAGGAAAAACATTACAATTTGCGCCGCCGCGATTGGCGTCCACAGATCGGGGAGTGGGTGTGGAAGCGCGATCGGCCGCTTTCCAATAAACAAGCCGCGTTTAATGCGAAACTCGCCCCTAAATTTATAGGACCGCTCGAGGTTTGCCGCGTGATTTCGCCCGTCATCGTGGATCTCCGAAGTCGCTCGGGGAGATGGTATAAGCACGTACACGTGCAGGACTTGAAGCGTACACCGACCGACCGCCGTCTTTCCGAGTCTGATTCCGACCAAGAGGGGGGAGACACGAGCGCGCTTTTCCGAAACTCGCGTGTAACCGCCAGCCGAGACAACACATGTACGGCCGTCAAAAATGTTAAAAGACGAAAAACAGCGCTTTATAAACAAAACGCGTCGGTGGGGGGCAACGAATTAGTTAAACTTAACAAACAATGTCGCCTCGCGGCTCGAGCGAAACCCGACAAACCACAGAAGGAATCGAACCATGGACGAGACAACTTCGACCGAGCAGAACGACGATATCGTCAAGGCTATTACCGATCTCCTTGGCGACGACGACGAGGAATACGACCCGGCCCGACCCGGATTCGACCGACCAGCAATCACGCTGTACGGAGGAGGCATGAACGCGGCCCGACCACAGGCTCAGTCCGTGTGGCCACCGATCAAGCCACGCACGGTGCCACGAATCGGCACCGTGATCCAACGGTCGGACGCTACCAACCGCATCAAGCAGGCCTGGCTTACGGCGCCTCCACCGCCGCCGCCGAAGCGCCGCCGCCCGGAACCGTCTCCACCACGACCCACGCTGAACCCAGCACGACCCACGGGGCCCCTGCCGCCGCCGCCGGTCCCGGTCGAGGTAGAACCCGGCATTATTGTCGACGTGCCGCATTTCGCGGTACACGTCAGCCGGCAGTATAAGCCAAACCTGGGTCACCGGAGATGGCATGTACGATTCGACGGGGCAGGGCGAGTCAAATGGGTGAAGGAGAAAACCCCGGCTTCGCAGCCGACCGCCGGCACGACGTCAGGGCCATCCAGACAACCCAGCCAACCAAGAGATGACCAAGAGGGACGCCGGAGAGCATAAAGTGCCTCTAGATTCAGGCACCTTTAACGGGGGGGGGGGGGTGGTGTAACGATGCGCCCCTAACCCGCATCGTTGTCCGGGCTACACCCGCCGGACACCGCCCGGCCGAACACCCGCCGGGCAAAAACGTGGGCGCAGCGCGCCCACCCCATTTTTTAATTGTAAAAACCCGATCTCGCCGTAATAACGGCTCGAGACGTCGCGGCCCGACCGAGCGGTCCGCCGACAAGGCCGACGGGACCCGAGCGCCGCCGAGCGCCGAAAGCGAGTTGACAGCTCCGACCGCGCGGCCGTCAGCACACGTGCGCGCTGCTGTCAAACCCCCACGCCGGGCGCGCAAAAATACCGTTATCCCGGCGGTATAAAAATGCGGGACGCGAGCTTAAAACTCACTCTATCCTGATCCTAGAAAGCAGAAGTCGTGGTCGAGAGCTCTCTGTCCACGTTCGAGTGCTCTCGTTGCTGCTTATCCTACAAACGTTTCTGGTTCCTAATACCTGCGAAGGCAGAAAACCGAGGTGGAGAGCTCTCCGTCTCGGACGAGTGCTCTCGTCGCCGACGCTAAACGAATCCTGGCTAATCGGGACGGACCGGTCCGTATGTCCGAACGTTCCCGAACGCCGTACTACCGCCTGGATCCTTACGGATAATCACCGGGAACACCCATATTCTCACCCGCGAACTGCTACGCGTGCTACTAAGGGATATAGTCACCGAGCCGTATTATTTTCCTTTATAATTAACGTCGATTTAACGTACCGGGCATCTGCGCCTCCGAAATACTGACGCCGATAAATTCACCTGTGATATATTCCAGCATTAAGTAAACGTACTGGGCATCCGCGCCTCCGAAGTACACACGCCGTTAATCTCATCGTTATTATATTCAGGTATTATTGCACGTACTGGGCAGCCGCGCCTCCGAAGTACCCGCGCCGATAATCTCCTAGCTATTATATGTAAGTATAGTTGAACGTACTGGGCATCCGCGCCTCCGAAGTACCCTACCGGTGTTCTGTTTTATTGTAAATATATAATTGCGATATTCATTAGAAATTATAATAAACTAGCGATCCCCGACGAATCGATACACGACGGATTTCAGCGGTACAATCCCCGCGCGATGCTAGTCAAAGCCTTTGTTATTCAGACAATTACATAGAATAAATTATATCTTTATTTTCCTATAAACACTCTTCTCACGTTTATTGTCTCCGGACCTACCTAGCGAACTCCTGATCCGGCGAGCTAGTCCGCGTTCGCTACCTAAAGGCGGGTCGTTATATGGTATTACTTAATTATATCAAATGATTCTTTTCAAATATTTGTTTTTATAAATGTTACTATGTACAATTGAGAAATAATACCAAAATTTTAATAAACTAATAACTTTTTAAGATCTATTAGTATACATATATAATATAACAAATTCAAACATTTGTGGTCTAAATATAAAAAAAATGAACACGTTTTACAACACTATAAAAATTTATAAGCAAAAATATGATGCAAATATAAAATTATAATACAAGTTTGGATCTGACTACACATAATAATGTTGAAGAGAAAAAAGTAGGTTTTTTTCAGTATTGTAGTAGATATACACGATATATTTATACTGTGAAGTCAGATCCGAACTTGTACTATAATTTTATATTTTCATCATAATTTTGCTTATAAATTTTTATACAGTATTGTAAAACGTGTTCAATTTTTTTATATTTAGATTTTACAAATGTTTGAATTTGTTATATTATATATACTAATAGATCTTAAAAAGTTATTACTTTATTAAAATTTTGCTATTACTTTTTAATTGTATAGAGTAACATATATAAAAACAAATATTTAAAAAGAATCATATGACATAATTACGTAATATCATATAAATGTAGATATAATTGTCCTAAGTTTACAAAATATATGTTAAAAATTTTAAAGTACTGACGAGTGTTATCGTTTTTCGCGCTGCAGTATTGATAGTGTAGTATGTTAATACTCGTGAATATTGCAGAATGGTCAGTACTGTGCCTATTAGTTCTTATAGTACTGGCAGTACTATCATGATAGTACTCCGAATATTAATCTTATAAAGTACTGATACCACTTCAATACTTTGAAATACTAATGATTATTATTGCTTGTAATACTGCCAGTACTGTAAGCACTGATAGACACAGTACTAACTACTGACCATTCTACAGTATTCATGAGTATTAACATACTAATACTCTCAATACAACGAGTACTGATCACTCAGTACTGAGCACTGATTGCTAGTACTACTTTTTCGTAAGGGCCGCCATGTTCTTACTGCGAATGCCTCACCTCGCGAACCGCAGTAATGAAAGTAGGACGACAAAATCTATTAACAGCTTACTGCCGCGTATATTGGAACGGATTTACAGTGCTGCCAGTACTGCGAGTGAATAGCAAAACGCAGCCTATATAAGTCTATGAGTAAAACTTTACCGCGCATGCGCCGCAAGATTGCTGCATACTTCGAATGATAAAAATAAATAATTTTTTATTTCTAAGTGTTTATCCGTTTTTTTTTGTGACACAGGAAAAATCTTCAACTACTGAGATCCCTGGGGCTCAGAAGTTCCAGGTTTACCCAGTAGCTCTTTTCGGGGAAGACCCCGCCGACCTTCGGGGAGAGGTATAACGGGGGGAGTGTGGGATTGTATAGCATGCACATCGTTCACGATACTGCATGCATACCCTACCCACTAAAACTCCTGCGGATGTCCCTCACGGCGCTCGTTGTCAGGAAGACCCCGGGAAACGCGCTGATTCTTCCGGGGCCCCCCAGTGCCTGGCCCAAGCTTGGGCACCAGCCCGGGAGACGCCTAGGGCGTCTCCCCGGCTCCGTGGAGCTACCTCCTAAACACAATGCGGCGGAGTGGGGGGAACATTCGCCCAAACCGCCGCCTCTCTAGCAGGGGTGGGTTATACTGCGGACGTGCGGTAAACCCCGCCCGCACGCCCGCTCCACCCCCGCGATCCCTCCTTTAGTTAGTAGGGGGGGGGGGGACCCAAACACCCGACCGTTGACCGCCCTGGTCAGCGGCAACGGCCACCCCTTGTTCCGAGGGGGGGGGGGGGGAGAAGGTACCTCTGTGCGCGTCGCCAACTTTAGCTTCGCCCTTCTCCCCCCCCCCCCGGCACTGTCATGTGCCGTCTCCCCCCAAACCCGGAACCGCAACGGAGGGGCCGCTTCTAAGCCCGCGACGTCGTCGCCGTCGTCGTGGCGGCGGCGGCGGCGGTCTGCGGCGCGGACCCGCCCCATCGCTCCCCTCACTGTCGCTAAGAGGGGGGGCCTCACCCCTTCTAACGCGTTCGGCTGCCTCCTTCTGCGACATGACTACGCCGCAGAAGAAGACAAATGCCCTCCAACTTGCCTCGCCCTCCTCTCCACCGGCCACCGCCGCGGCAATGATGGCCGGGAGGGCGAGGTCCTCCCCTACGCTTGCCCGGAAGACACGGCGCTCCTCCTCCCACGCTGGGCAATGCTCCAGCGTGTGTTGCGCCGTGTCTGCCTCCTCCGGGCAATGGTGGCAGCGCGTGGTGCGCTCCTTCCCGATCCGGCGCAGGTAATCACCGAAGCAACCATGCCCGGTGATCACCTGCGCCGCGTGGAACGTAAGGCCTTTCCCCTTACGTTCCACCCACTCCCCAAGGACCGGCCGGATGGCCTCCCTGACCCTCCTGCCCCCCACCTCGGGGTTTGCAAGAAAAGCCTCCCACTCTCGCGTGTGAGACTCGGCGATCAGGTGAATTGGGGGGATTCCGGCGAGGGTAGTCGCCCCCACGTGGGAAACGGTCCGGTAGGCCCTGGCGGCCCTGTTGGCTATCAGCCGTTGGGCCGCCGCCAGCTGCCTACCAAAACGGGCGTTGCTGTCCACCTTCTCCGACCAAGCTGGTGCTGCGTAAAGCAGCACCGAATGGACCGTTGTCACGTAGAGGCGACGCACGTACCCGCTGGCCCCGCCAATGTTGGGCAACAGCCTGGAAAGGCTGTTGGCCACTACCCTTGCTTTCGGGACCACGCGGGCAACGTGCTTGCCGAAACTCCTCCTCCGGTCGATCCAAACCCCCAAAGTAGGTGTACAGCCTACACTTTCAAGTGACGGGAGCTCCGTCCGAAGGGGTTGGGACGGGCCGCAGCGAGTTGTGGGGATTGCCGTGAGGGGTGGGCGAGAGGCAGGTGGGCGACGAGGGGAAAATTTTTTTCCCCTTACCGCAGCGGACCTCCCCGCGCCCAGGGGCGGATCGTCGAGATCATCCCCCGGGGCTCGGTCAGGGGCGGCGCGGTGAGATTTTTTTTCCCCGGGGCGAGATTTTATTTCTCTTGCAGGGCGGCGGGCGCAAAGGTCGCCACCGTTTTTTTTTCGTCCCTCGCGGGGCGGCGGGCGCAGAGGTCGCAGCCGCGGACTCTCCTCGCGAGGC
This sequence comes from Leptothorax acervorum, assembly GCA_035220615.1. NCBI lineage: Eukaryota > Metazoa > Arthropoda > Insecta > Hymenoptera > Formicidae > Leptothorax > Leptothorax acervorum. The sequence continues at coordinate 12,355 of JASTWQ010000644.1, read as the reverse complement.
GCGAGCAGTCGCGCGATGGCTCGCGACTCTCGGGGACGGGGGTGCGGTCGCCCCCGGCGCGCGTGGACGCCGGGGGTGCGCGAGGACGACGGATGCGGTCGGGGCGATAGCGGGGCGTTCTCGAGTCGGGTTTTATCGGGGCGATTACCGGCGGAGAGGACTCTTCGTTTTATCGGACAGATTTCCTGTGGTTCGGCGATTGTCGGCGGAGAGGACTTCTCGTTTTATCGGACCGATCGATCCTATATAAAACGCGGGGTAGCGCGAGAGACGTCTATCGATACTCGGTCGAGAGCGCGAGGAACGTCGACATGATCGTCGCGGAAAGTCAGCAGAAGGACGCGGAGATAATGGCGATCCTGGACGATTCGCCGTTGGGCACGCGGACGGAGGTTGAATCGCCGACCTTCGCCCTGGTCGACCTGCTGAACGAGATATGGAGACCCGAGCGCTCGGCGACGCGGAACCTGAGAGATTTTCTCGCGAGCGTGTCGAGATACCTGACGAATCAGAGGGACACCGGTGCGCGCCGCGTGCGCGAGGGCGAGGAGATAAGAAGCGCGATCACGGAGCTCTACGGATTGTGGCTGAAGGAAGGTCCGGTGAGTCCGACCTGTTCCGTGGACGACATGTATCGTTTCGTTCGCGCCCAATTTCCGTCTAATTGTAAGGTGTACTCGTCGCTGGTGAAGGGTCTGATGACGCACGATACGTTCTACGAGTGGATCAGCGAATACAAGAGCCACGTCAACGGTGCGTCGACCGTCAAGGCGGCGGACGCTTCCGCGTCGCGCGCGGTCTTGACGGATCACGCGTACGGCGTGAACGAGTCGCGCGAGGACGAGGAGAACGGCGGCGGGTTCGACGCGCTGTTCGATCTGTCGTCGGATCGCGATCTGGATCGCGTACCGCAGTACGTCTCGAGCATGAAGGACCGAAGACTCTTCACCCTCAGGTCGCCGGGGGAGGTCGGGTCTCAGCTGGTTCGCATGGACGTCTTCGACGTCAGGGACATCGTCAGCAGGGACAAGCGCGAATGGTGGAGATACGCAAAGGTGAGAGCTCAGTTTCTCACCTCTCTCTCGCGCGCGGATCGCAAGCGGCAGTTGATGCTGCAGATGATGGATCTCGTGGCGGACGATCTGAAGAAGGTTCCGGGGGTCCAGAGGGAGACGAAGAATCTTACCTACGAGAGCGGGCGAGGCAACTTTTGAGATGTATCTCGCGGGAGAAATATACGATCTGCCCCTGGGCGCGGGAGAAATATACGCTTGTTTGAAAAATGTTGGTTTTCTCATTTTCCTGCTTTCCTCCCATCCCGTTTTTAGATATAGGGAAAAAATGAAAAGTTATGCAAGGTTTGTTTTTTTCTTTATTATTGTTTTACCGCTATTGCTACACCGTTACAATCTCTCTCTACCGAAGCACAGAGCGGCCAACTCGCAGTCGACGATATCGCCGCGGTCGAAGGTCTCGCTCTCGCGTATCGCCTTCGAAACGTTCGCAGGATCCGCCACGGTGGCCGCGATGGCAAGGAAGCGCGACAGCCTCGAGTCGATCCTACCGGTCATCGAGGACAGAGTGACGATGACGCAGTTGACGCACAACTCCAGATCGAACAGGAACAGCACCGTGCTCATCGACGCGACGAGACGCGTCGTCGACGTGTCTATGCGCAGGATAGGTTGATTGTGTATCCTTCCGAATCGCAGCGTCAGGTTTCCGTCGGCTAGGCACATCGGAGGCGGCGGAGCGTGGTTCTCACCGCTGTGCAGGTGGGACAGCACGACGCGTCTCTGGTCGAGAAACTCCCTCCACGTCTCGGGCGAGAGCGATATCTCCTTGCCGTGGCAATCCCCTATGACGATGGTCACGTAGCAGGGGAGCACGACGGCGATACCGACCTCGACGAACTTGTATCCCGTTCTCGTCAACTCGTATCTCCTTCCCAGAATCCGCTGCGGACGCTCCGCGTCGCGCTTCGAGACTTTGCGTCTGTGAAACGACGAGAATCGTGACAACGACGAGAATCGCGACAACGACGAAAAAGTTGCGACAACTAGATCGCGCGTCGACTTACGTCTTTTTCCGCTCGTCGCCGTTGCTCTGGCTCGGTTCCCGCTCGTCGAGTCCTCTCTTTCTTGCTTCACCGGCGACGTTATCGCGGTCTCCGTCCGAGTAGCGCGCCTCGAAGTGCGTGGGCTGCGACGGCGAATACATATCGTTGCGAGACTAATCGCGCAATAATGGCAGTCTCAGTTGATGATGGTATATATATCGCAACCCTCCTCGCCGATTCAAGGGTGACGCGCGAAACCGCGATTTATCGCTTCGTTTCCCGTTCCTCCCCCTCCTCCGACAGATTATTGCCGCTCGCGAGCGCGTCGATTCTGACGAATCGATTCAAGAGATCCCGCAACAGCTGCAGCAGTCCGTCTCTCGGGCAAGCGACGCCGAGGATCCCCAGGTCGAATCTACCGGCCGCCGTCACGGTCCTCGCGAAGTCGTTGAATCTGTAGAACTGTTTCCTTCCGACGAAATACAGATTACCGTCCGTGTACCGAAACGCCAACGTTACACCGGAGGGTATCCCCGGAAATATCTTCTCGATCGTGTAAAATTTTACGATTCTCATCGAGCAATCGTCCATCTCGCCCACGATCTGATCGTTGTATATCACGAAGGTCCGCCCTTTGTTCGTGCTCACCACGGCGTTGATCCTCGCGTCCGCGGGAATTCCGAGCTCGGCGTAGGATCTCGGCCAGGTTGGCACCAGCGCCAGACGCGGATTATAGGTGACCATGTAGACTCTCCTGTCCGCGAACAGCACGAGATCGCCCGAGGGCGTCTCGTAAGCGGCCGTCATACGCGTGAAGTTCTCGGGGAGAAAATTCATGTAGTCCGTCAGCAGCATCGGCCTCTTGTAGGTTTTTCCGTCGAGATCGACCGACCATAGGCGTCGTTCGTGCGCGACGTACAATCGGCCGTTCGACACCAGCACGACGTCCGGGCGCCGCAGGGCGCACAGGTCCGTCTCGACGTCCACCGTCGTGGTTTCGTCGTCGTCGTCGTCGTCGGTGGCGGCGCGGTCGTCGTCGTTCTCGGAAATTTGGCGCTTTTCTTAGCGCCGTATAGATGCTGAATAGAAAGAACGTCCTCTAGACCAAGTTTAACGGGGAACGACTTATCGGGCGCGAACGCGTACATCACCGCGTCCGGGTTGGGCGTGTGCATCAGACCTAGAGCGTGACCGATCTCGTGCGTCAGAGTTTGAAGCAGATGCTGCGTTCCCGCGAGATTGTCGGTCAGGTATATGTGCCACGGTTCCGCTTTGTCGACGTGCACCTCCGAGACGAAGTCGACATCTCCGGTCGGGTAGAACGCGTGAGCCAGTACCCCGCCGCGACCGTCCAGATCCGCCGAGCACATTCCGTCCAATCGAGAGCCCGCGTACGTGTGAAGACCCTCGCGAAACGATATCAGAATGTCGGGGTTCTGCGAATCGCGCTCGAAGGTCAGCGACGAATTCGCCGTCCACAGATCGAACGCGGCTCAAACCGTCCTCAGCATCTGCGTAGTGGCCAGGTGGAAGTTCCACCTGAGATGCGTCTTCGGCCATTTGCGCCCGAGCGGGGCGTACGTGCGCTCCGACACGTCCTCGACGCCGCATCGCGGTTTGCGCATCAGATTCAGCGTCTCCTCGTTCAATTCGCCGTTGCCCTGTAGTCGGTAGTACTCCTGGAACAACTCGACAGCCTGACGGAGATCGGTCGGTGTTCCCGGACGAGGACCTCTGTAGATCGTTGTCCAGATATCCATATTTCCGCAGATATCGGGTCGCCGCCTCGCTCTCATTGGACTCGCAGTTCGCAGCGACGCGCGCAAGCGACATCGCCGAGAAGGGGGGTGGAAACGAGAAGCGACGCGCGTCACGGTCGGAGCGCGATTGACGGAGGTACAGGTGTCGAGGAGCGTCGTGACGCGGGGTAGGGGAATATTTTTAGGGCGAGAATCGCTAGACGCGCGAGACAGGGCGTTGTCGCGTCGGACGAGGAAAGTTGTTTTTCGCGTTTCAGGAAAATCGACATCCGGGAGATGAGTCTATCTCGCGGCCAGGAATTCGGCGTCCGGGGAACGAGCGTATTTTTTTTCGCGATTGACGTCAGGGGGATGACTCCGTTTTTCGCGGTCAGGAAATCGACGTCCGGGGGATGACTATGTTCACGACTCGCGTTTTCCGTTCGAGATAAGCGATTCTTCCAACAAAGAAAAAAAGTGAGTAGGGGTATTGCGTTTTTCCTGTTCCGAAGGAAAGAAACGTCCGGAGATGAGATCTATTTTCGCGCTTTTACCGCAGATATCGTCATTTGCGCGGTATATAAGAGCTACGCGTTCGCGAGTCCTCGTCAAAGTTTCCAGTGATCGTAGTGTTTGTAATGGAGCAGCTCAGAGATCTTGTAATGGCGTGCCACGCGTTGAGAGTCAACGCGGAGGGCGCGTCGAGCCAGGCGAGGGCCATAGCCAGGAGCGCCGACGGCCTGTACCACGCCGTTGAAAATATCACCAACAACACGCCGACGTCTCTAAGGGTGAAGTTGTTCCTCGACGAGAGGAAAAAAATATTTCAAAGAGTGTGAATACTCGTGTTCGCGTTTTCTCTCTCGATCTTGCGAAACGAGCGATAATGATCTCATGTTTTTCTTTCCAGATACAGCGCCATAAAGTTGGTGAAAGATCTGAGGAAGGAACTCCTCGACGGGGCGCTGACCGAGCTGCAGATTCTCGAACGCGAGTCGCGCAGGGTCAGCGCTCTGTTCGGAGACGCGGGATCCTCGCGATCCTCTGGGGCTAGGGACGACGACGCGGGACCGTCGCGAAGCGACGACGACACCGCTAGTGTTAGTACAGAGAGGCGAGCCAGTACAGAAGAGAGGCGAGCCAGTACCGAGAGGAGAGTTAGCGACGATGACGACGGTGCCAATAAGCGGGTCAGACGCGACGACACCGCTGTCGCTGTCGAGCCATCGATCGTGACGCTGGATTGAGAATAACAAGTATAAAAATAATAAGTAATAAGTAATAATCCAGCGTTATTTGTATTGATGTTTATGTATTTAAAAAAAACGATATTACAATCGTCTATTTATTTCTCGACTCCTCTCTTCCCTCTTCGTGTATTAGTCACGCTCGCTATATCGCGCGGCGTCGTCTCCGAGATAGAATAAATAAGAAGTATAAAAATAAATAATAAGTATATAAATAACAAGTATAATAATAAATAATAAATATAAATAATAAATAATAAATAATAATTAATAAATAATAAATAACAAGTATATAATATAAGTAATAAGTAATAAGTAATAAGTAATAAATAGTAATAAGTAATAAATAATAAGTATAAATAATATACTCTCGCTTCTCGTCGCACCGCGTACCCTCTCTTTCCTCTCGCGTACGTCGCGCGCGCCTTATTGCTCTCTTCGTCGCACCGCGTACCCTCTCTCTCTCGCGTACGTCGCACTCGTCTTATCGTTTCCTCTCGCGACATTGCGTGTCTCGTATAGTATAAATACAAGCATATAAATATTCTCGCGACGCGAAGGAATGAATGAGCGTAGCGCGAGTATAGAAAAACGCGCGTTACATCGCGCTCTCCTCGTCGCACCGCGAACCTCTTTCTTTCGCGTCTTATCGTACCGCTCTCGCCGTAAAAATGACCTGTGGACAAACGAGCGAACAGGCGTATCGCGAGATGTATATTTTTATTCGTATATAATTTATAGAGGGAGCAAAATAATATATTTTATTCTTATATAATTCATATTTTATTTGTATATAATTCATAGAGTACAAAATAATATATTTTATTCGTATTTAATTCATATTTTATTCGTATGTAATTCATATTTTATACGTATATAATTCATATTTATGAGTACAAAATATGGGGATATTGACGCGATGTTACACGTCGTCGAGACGCGCTTGTCGTTCCCTCCACCAGTCGTGCATCTTGCAAACGTTCTCCATGGCGCAGCTCCTCTCGTGTCGTCCGCAGCGGAAGGCTCGAGTCGCGTCGAGAGTCTCCAGACGACCGATGCTGTCGAAATCGATGTCCATCGACTCGATCGTCGCCTCGACGTCCCCAAGAATTTCCCTCAGCCATCTCTTCTTCTCCGAGCCTTTCACGTACACGACCGTCGAATCGTCTCGATTCAGCCCGTCGTCCACAATGCGTCGGATGATCGCCTTCCCGCGTTTATACTCCACGTCCCCGTCCTCCCATCTCAAGACGTGATGATTCGTCGTCAGCCAGCACGCCCGCGACTTTTCCGCCCTCGTTAAAAGATCCCATTCTAGCGGGGCGCAAAACACGTGATGACTCAGCTCTTTTCCACTCTTGAGCACCGCCACCTCCTTGACCGTGAATTTATCGCGGACGACGAACCCCTGCAGATCCACGAAGATTGGTGCGACGGACATGAATGGGGAAGCGCGCGTTCTTTCTCGTTTCAACAATCCAATCCCGCTCCACTGACGTCCTCCCCGCGCGGCATTCGCGCGCGGCACGCGCTGCAATCGTTGATGAGGGGCGGTGGGCCGTCCACATGCGATTGCGCCCACGGAGGGTTGTGATGCTCCAGACACGAACGATAGGTCCTCACCTCGGGGTCATACTTCAGGTGATCGGGCAGTCTCTCCCACACGCGCTCGACGTAGTCCGGAAATTCGCGCAGCAGAACGATCTTCGGAACGTATTGCAGATGCTCGGCGGACAGATTGAGAATGTCGCGCCTGTCGACCAACAGGAGAAACATATCTTGCTCGCGAGATTCAGCGTCGGGACGTCAGCGACGGAGAGAGGATCGAAACGAGACTTAGCTCGGTCGCTCTCCGCCCGACTATTTATTCGCACCCTCTCTTCCGGTGAGTCTCTTATCACCGATCGATCGTCGTGTAACTTGTCGTTTTATCTCTCGACGAATTTACCGTCTTATCTTTCGAACATTTTCGCTTATCGTTCTTCCTGTGTGCCTTCTACCGATAATTCCGCAGTCTAACTCGTCGTGTGGTTATCTAATTGACTCGTTCAACCACTTCCGTTCTACACGATTTTGCGAACGATGTTGGTCAGCGGGTTGTACTCGACCACGCGATCGTTAATGATAAGACAGTAGGCTGTCGTGTTGGGAGCTACGTTGCGTTTGCAATCGAACTCTACGCGAACGTCCACGGTGCCGCTCTTCGTTGACTCATTCTGACGCGAGCAATCGATCACCGCGAACGGATTCCTCGCGAAGTCGCGCGGCGTTAGAAACGCGCCGTCGCGCTCGCATCCGTAGTACGATCTTCGAAATTTCACGTACATGTCGTACAGCACGGCGATTCTCTTCTTCTCGAAATCTAAGTTTATGTCGTCATAGGGATAAAATTCCGAATTTAGATACAACTTCACGTCCGTGAGATTACCGCTGTCGAACTCGGAGGCGCGTTTCACCGGATTGTTGTGCCTCTCGGTCTGCAGCGCGAAAATGACGTATCGCGGTTTCTCCAGCTGCGTCGCAGCTTTCACGGCCCACGAATGTTTGTTGGTGTTCGGCAGCAGAGAATACTCGTACAGATTCCACGAGCGAAACCCCATGCTCAGATATCGCCCGCTCTCCAGTGTTCGCAAAAGGGACAATTTATTCACGTCGTTCAGCATCACGTGCGGCATTCGCCACTGTATCTTCGACAGAACGATCCTAGGATCCTTGTGAAGGTTCTTCACGATGGAATTGGCGTCGCTCCGCGAACGTATGAGAACGAGCTCGTGTCGCGCGTTTATCACCACACGTTTGTAATCCTCGCAGAAACCCAGAAGCGTGTTGAGGGGCACGCAAAAGTTGAAATCGCCGAACCTGATCTCGGAATCGTCGCTGCTCCATCCCGCGTTCCACAGTCTCTTGCTCCTCTCGGCGGTCAGCGACGCGAGACTCTTGATCGTGCTGGTCACTCCGACGTTTCTGTTCCTGTCGATCTCTACGCCGTTGAGCTCGTACCTGATCTCGTCGAACATAAACGCCACGCAATTGTTGTCCAGACTCGTGTCGTTTTCTGGGAGATCGTCGGTGAGCGTTCCCTCGATATAGAGAAAACTCTCGCAGGGTAGCGTGTACAGATCTTGCTGCTGTATCGGTATTCGTATTTCGTCGCTGTGCCCGAGCGAGGTGTTGGCGTACGGATTGTACGTGTGAGTCTCGATCTTGACGATGCGATCGTCGAAGATCGGCTCACCCCCGATACCCAGAATGTCGGCCATGGCCGTTTCTCACGGCGAAACCCAGAGCTCGTAGAAAAGCGACGTTCTCGGCGCTCAGTCCGTTTCTCCTCCTCCCTCTCGCTCCGCGCGCTCCTCTCGCGGGCGCGACGACGGATGCGTTCTTCCGGTCTCTCACCGACGACTCGTTCAGAACGAGCATTTCTCACTCGCGCACATGTCACTCATTGTCAGTGTCTTCTGCGCCGCACGTGCAACCGAACCGTTATCTCCTCCCCGCAAAAATCGATCAATCGACCGATCTGATCCACGACGCGCACCGTTATATCGGTGATGCTCCGCGCGATGACCGGGAGATAAATGATCTGCGTCGGAGTCTCCGACAGCTTATATCCCGGCGGAACGTTCGGCGCGAATTCGTGCACGGTGTGCACCGGTACACCGTCGCTGTAAGCTCCCGCGGTAACGTTGCACTCCACGCGAATGACGTTCACGCGCATGATGTTCACCGGTCCGTCGGACGCGTACTATATTTTCGGTTCTAGCGCGCGAAGCGCCGAGAAACCCAGCAGAGAACCAATGTTGTTCGGTTTGGCGAAATTGACCTGATCTCGCTTCTCATGGTATTCTCGTTAGCCCGGAGAATTATCGAGCGTTCGCCCTCTTTGTCGTCGTCATTGTCGTCGATGTATATGTAATCGTCCTCGGCTTGCTCGGAGCTGCCGCGTCTGCGAAGAATAGCCGATCGCAGATATCTCTCTATAGCGCGCAATTCGTAAGATCCCTCGGGAATAACGATCTCGAGATCCTCGGTGTCGAAGTAAAACGTATTGTTAGTAGAGTCGATGTTCGGTATCGTGTTGTACGTCTCGAAATTTGCGAGACCTATCTCGTATTCGCCGTCGTTCAGATCCAGGTCGGGAAAGTAGCTCGAGGTGAGAACGCTGGTCCTCCCGGTCAACGTGAGAGTCAGCGACATGACCGGGGCGACTCAAAGACGCTTCCAATCGATCTCTCGCAGAAATCGCAGACACAACTGCCCGCAGATACTCTGATCGAATCTCTGATACGACCGACGATTGTACGCGACGCTCGCGTCGCGTCCGAGATATCGCTCGAGTTCCACCGGGGGTCGAAGATTTTCGAAAGCGTCAAAGTAGATTGCGCTGTTTCCCTTCTTCGCGTAGGCAACCCAGTGCGTACCCGGACCAACCGCGTCGTCGAGATTCACAATTCCGCTCTCGTTGCGACGCGCTCTCGACGGTAGCGCGTCGCGCATGAACACGCCTCTGAAATGAGGTATTTGCGAGCGGCGCGCGATCCGATTCAACTGCTCGTCCGTCGTGGCACCGGACGCCGACAGATCGGACGTCACTAGCGTTTTTTTCCGCGAGATTTTTTTTTACTCCTTTTTTTACTCGCTCTTCTGGTCGTCGCGCCGCTACCGCGTTTGTACGGCGCGAGATACAACCCGCGACCCTCCATCGCGCAATTGTGACGCGCCAGCTCCTCGAGCTGACGTCTGGCGGCCTTGCCGTCGTTCACGGCCTTGGCCACGCCGGCCGTTCCACCGATCAAAGATCCGAGCGCCCCTAACATCGATAGAAGGGGCAAGAAACCCCCGCGTTTCGCCGCCGGAAGAACTCTCTTCCTCGTCGTCGTCGTTCTTCTCCTCTTCCTCATACCCATATCTTCGTATTTGCTCTCATAGCAGCCTATACGGCAGCCGCGGCGGCTCTCTCCCCGAGGGTCGCGTCGCTCGCCGAAACACGCTCGCGCGCTCTCTCAGCGAGCGCTCGATCGGCGACGTGTCGATCGGCGAGGTCGCTGTTTCGAGAGTAAGCGATGTCGTGCTCGCGACACGCCGCGTCCAACGGATTGACGCCTCGATCGCCGCGCGCTAGTCGTTTCGCGAGACGAGTACCGGGTCCGCAGAATTGATAGCCGGGAATGTGCAGCTCGAAGGGGAGCGCGTTTATCGCCCTGTTCAACAGTCCGCCGCCGACGCTCCGCGTCGCGTACGACATTCGTCGCGCGATCGCAGAACGACCTCGCGCTTGTCCGTCGGTGAGAGAGACATCGCGATCACTGCGTGAACGATCGGTCGTTCGCGCGTATAAACAAAACGAGCGCGCACGCGCGCGATACGCGACAGATGCGATTCGTGAGACAATCGACGACGATCGGCGTGCCTAATCTCGATCGCAAGACGCGACTGGGGTCGGGTCTAGCGGTCAGAGAGACGCGCCGACACGGCCCTTTGCTGCCGAACGCGATACGTTGCGTCATCTGTGGCCCCTCCAACTGCGGTAAGACGAACGTCCTGATAAGTTTGTTGGAAAGCCCGAACGGCCTGCGTTTCGGAAACGTGTACGTGTACTCGAAATCTCTGCATCAACCGAAGTATCGATACCTCGAGAGACTGCTCGAATCGATGGACGAGATCGATTATCACGCGTTTTCCAACAATCGGGACGTCGTGCCGCCGAGCGAGGCGCTCCCCGATTCGATATTCGTCTTCGATGACGTGGCCTGCGACAGGCAAGACGCGGTCAGGGAGTACTTCGCGATGGGTCGACACTCGAACATCGATTGTTTCTATCTCTGTCAGACGTACGCTAAGATACCGAAGCACCTGATACGCGACAACGCTAACATGCTGATTCTCTTCAGACAGGACGGCACCAATCTGAGGCACGTGTACGACGATCACGTGAACCCCGATATGCCGTTCGAGGATTTCTGCGCGCTGTGTCGCGAGTGTTGGCGACGCAGGCACGGCTTCGCGGTGATAGACAAGGACAGCGCGCTGCAAAACGGCAGATACAGACGAGGATTCAACGACTTCGCCGTGCTGTAGATCGATCAGTCGGGAACGATGAGCGGCGCGGAGATAACCTCGAAGGACGCCGTCGAGCAGGACAGAACCGCGAGGGAGATCGCCAAGACGCGCGCCTCGATTCGCAAGAAATACAGAGCGTTGAAAACCGGCAAGATCGAAAGCGAGATCGCTCTCGAGAGGCAGTTCAAGCCGATCGTCGATCCGCTGAAGCAGATCGCCGAACGCGGAGGCGAGCCCGAGGACGACGGCGTCGTCGTTAAGAAGAAGCGCGAGGAGAGCGACGACGATGGAGAAATCGCGCGGGAAACGAAACCCAAGAGAAAAAGATCGAGCGCCGCGTCGGACATGCTCGCGATTCGCTCCACGCCTCTGGAACCGCGGGGGTTGTCGAGCGTCGCGTCGGACGCGCTCGCGATTCGATCCAGCACGCCTCTGGAACCGCGAAGGTTGTCGCTAAGAAAGGAGGACGTCTTCCAGTCGCCGCAGCCTTCTCTCGAAACGTCCATCAGAGAGGCTCTGCAAACGCCGGAGGGTCGCGAGAATCTGCGGAGGAGTCAATTGGGACCCTTGGGAAAAAAATACGTGGACGCTCTTTTCTTCGGCGGGGACACGATCGATCACGTTTACGGCGTGTGCGTCGCGAACGACGGTCCGATGCTCGGCGACAAACGGTTCAAGATGCTTGCGGACGATTCCGTGATCGTGGACGGGGTGACGTACAAGGGCACGACCGGCTTGTACGAATTGATCTTCAAAAGACTCCCCGATGACGCGATCTACACCAAGGATAACCTGCACAAATATAGAAGTCTACTGTTGGCGACGAACGCTCATAAACGCGGTTACAAAGCCGAGAATCCTATCAAGGGTAGCAAGGGGCACAAATACAAGAATATCATCGCTCCGCTTCTGCGTCGCGAGAGACTCGCCAGCGCTAGAAAAGGCGCCGGCGTGACCAACCTACCGTCGACCATGAGACTGAATCGCAACAAGATAGATTACGTTCACTGGGACGACCCAAACGAACTCTTAGATCGTCTTCGACTGCTCGACGCCTCTTGTCGAGCAGGCAACGACGCGCACGACAACGAAATTCTGTCGATAATCGAGGAGCTACGAGAGGCCGGGCTGATCATAAATTGAACCGTCGCGACGATCTCGACGGCAGTGCGACGATGTCGGTGAACAAGTTCGGAATGTCTCTGGAGAGACGCGGCGACGACGGAGGACCCGCGACGGGGAGATTGCGA
>JASTWQ010000643.1:0-97023 GCA_035220615.1 Leptothorax acervorum | reverse complement strand
CTGCAAAAGTGATTATTAAACGTTGTAATTATTTATACTAATATAATTAATAATTTTATATAATACTATAAGAAATATAAAAGGATATGATATAAAATTTTAATAGAATGATTAGTTTTGAAATCAACTCGGTATTGGAAAAATATTATTTTGTATATCCATATAAATATAAATAACAAATTGATAATACAGTATTGTAATGAGTGAAACCCGTATTGTATCATTTCTTCAAGATACGGTGCAATAAAACAAAGAAAATAAGAAGATATTATATCCATCCAATATGACAATCAGATAACACAGAAATATACAAAATAAGAATTGTAAATTTTTCTTTGAGAAATAGTAAACAATTTGCGTTGCTATGTTTGTAAGTATAAAACAGAATTCAGAGATCGAAAAGATGAAGAACTAGAAACATTCTAACATTCAAATTCAAAATATAATTTTAAAAAGATTTTAAATTTTTATTAAGTAACGCTTGTATTGCTATGTTCATGAAAAATTTACGAGTATATTCTTCAATATGATATATATATTAGTTACTTTGTACTTTATCCAAATTTCTTTTTATTCTATGTTTGGCAAATTGTCAATCGTTACTTGTGGTTGTTCATTTACATGGTGTATTACATCAGGTCCATCAAGATGTCTACGATGAGGTCGTCGGATTAAACGATACACAATGTTTCTGCAGCTTGTACAAAAGTCGCTGCAGCTACACATAGTCCAATATAAGTTATATACATATATGTATATTATATATATATATACACACACTCGCGCGCATATGTGTAACGTTTGTATGTATGTGTGTATTTTAATTATAAACTTATATGTAGATACAGGAAAATATAAACTTACCTATCGCTGATGCATACAAAAAAACAAACTAAAGTTGTAAAAACCAGCGTGATGTAGCATAATAATACCAGAACAAAAAAGAAACATGATGAATCATTATCCCGGCGTTTGTTAATATAAGGTAATATCATATTTTCGTCATCAAATCTTGAATAATTGCTTCTTATATCTGTATTACTAGTTAATTCTAACGTTACATTTTCCGCTCTGATGTCTAAAATAATAATAACAGTTTGGTATCAACTATATCCAACATACAAAAATTATTCTTATTAATGATATATATTAATTGCGTTATCAGATTTTGATTTTATTAGAAATAAATTTTATTATAAATAAAAAAATTAATGATATACTTAATTAGAAAATATTCAACTATTAACAAAATTGTTAAAGAATAAAAATATAGGGTTATTATATTAATTATATTTTATTGAATTAAGTAAAATATATTTCTGATTATGGTAGTATCAAATTTTATTGTATAAGTCAATAGGAGTGTATCAAAGTAAAATAAAGCATAATTATATTGTTGGCTTATGTTATTGCACCCTATTTAACGTCTCATACATAATTGCTTATAATAAATAATAAATAGATACAGATAAACTACTTTTCCTTTAAAATAACTTTTCGACTATATTATCTTACGATATCATGATTATAACATCTATATTTTATAATGCATTATATTACACTTTTGGTACATATGTACCGCATTATACCTTTATTTATTATTGTTATTACTTGCTAATTTACTATTGTTATTAATGTATATGTAGATGGAATATTTATATTTCCTTATATGTTAATTACCTGAGATTAAAATCCCAACGCTGGCAATCCATAATAACTGCGTTATAGAAGACATTGTCTACTTTTTTCTTTATAAGGAATTTAACTGGACAAATTGTACAATTTTCATTCACAATCTCAGTCGTAATTAATATTGCAATATCAGAATATAATAACGAGATTAATCTTGATGGCTGGATGAGAGATGCAGCAGTACTAACCATTGATATAGCTTACATGAAATGAGTGAAGGATGAATTCTAAAAAAGATTGATTGAGAAATATGTAATGTACAAATTAAGGAAAACGCCGAAATAGTAAATAAAGAAATGATAATTATAAAAGGAACATAAAGAGACCCGAAATGGAATGTAATTAAATAGAATCAAATATTACAATTACTGCAGATGTAGAGAAGAGATCATTATGAGTATTAAATAGTAATAAATTTGATTTGAACTAGCTGCTAATACAAAAATTAATTTTAAAACTTATTACAAAAAAGATCAAAATGTTTGTGTCTGTTACTGTTTCCTGAGAAGGTCATGCAAATCATATGAAATTTAAATATTGTGCAACATATTCAAAACTCTAGTTATTTTACTGGAAGTTTCCACACAGTCAATAGCATATGAGTATAATGTAAAAGTGTAGGTATATTATAAATATTTCTTGCATACTTCTCAAGTAATAATAATTTTGCGTTGAATGAGATGACAATTATGCTCTCTATGGAAAACGGACTTTATTATCAATTTAATTATACGTATTCATCAATTCATTTATATGTAAAAATGGGAAATTACAGCAGTATCATATACAGAATACTAAAGTATAATATATAATTACTACATTAACGTAATTAAAATTTTAAATGTATATAACGATCAGAATCAGAGGATTTGACCAGTTCTGTGAACTTTTGTTCAACCTTGTCGGTTACAGCCCGATTTTACAAAATATTAATGTCAAAACACGGAAAGATATACAGAAACGTATAATGCAATAATCAATATGTACTAAATCGTTAGGTGTTCTTAACAATTAAATGCTTATCAATATCAATTCGTTTATCTTACCAAATCGGGAATCTGCTTGTCCCTACGTCCTGTGTACCTATATGACAGACAATGTGCGAATGACAACTCGACCCGAGAAGAAGAAGACAAGCAGGTAGGTAACTCTTATTTTTAATTGGCTATTTCAAATAATCGCTATTGGTTAAAAGCATTCGACACAAAATTGTTTATTCTTAATGCCACGTGTCTTTCGCGCAGTCTTAAAATTATTTAAGATCGGGTTGCTTTTTAAAGATACATTTTATTTATCTACATCCTGAAAATCAATGAATGTTTTTATTAGTCGATAATTTGATCTTATCTTTCGGGAGAGATAATAAACGAGATTTTGTTCCAAATTCTCAATACTATGTCTTAATTCGTATCATTATTTAGTTTAAGGGATAAAACTGTAAATATATATGATTTCTTTACGTACGTAATATTTCAAAAGAATTACATTAAGAAAGAATATGTATATAGAAGAAATAGTTTTAATTATTAATAATTAATTTTCCATATTATTTTCAGGAAAGGAATTATGTATAACTCAAAAATAAATTTATAATTTATGAGTATTGTCAATATTTTTATTTACATATTTGTATATCATATAATCCATTATAATTAAGGGAGAAAATCAATATAAGTAAGCTACAACATATTGTTAGCTACTTATATTGTCATATAAGTAATCTTTAATTTTAATACATAATTTATTTATAGTTATATATTTTAAATTTGAATAATTATAGCGCGTAATATTTCGATAAAATTTAATATGTGCATACATGAATATGTGTATAGGTATATATTTATACATACATACTAATTTATACTATATAATTTATATACATAGATATAAGTATAATATATGTATATAAATTATACGCATATTACGCAGCTGCATTACATTGATTGTTGCTTATGTATTATTTATATATAAATTATGTGTGTTATGAGTATATAATTATCATATTATATGCAATTACTTATGCATTATCATAGAACACTATAAACTGCATAAGGGTAATTATATCGGTGAACGACTGAAACCGTCTTATGTTAGTTCAATTCAAATACATCTTGTAGCAAAAAAAGATTTAAATTTAATACAGGCCATCTATATTTTAAGCAAAGTCTTTAGTTCTAAAAGTGGATCTCTCTCTATAAACTTATTTTAAATTTAAGATATATTTCTAAACGTTAAAATTTTAAATATGTGTTGTTAAAAGATAATTAAGTAACTTATTTATAAAATCGTAGGTTCTAGCTTAATAAATATAGTTTATCAACATTGACTAAATTTAAAATTTTGTGTTTTATTATTATTATGTCATTTATTAAATTAAAATTATAAACAAAAAATTAGTTACATTAAGTAAACATTTGGTGGAACTGTATTAAAATCTACGATTTACTTCAACTATATGAGCAGTTACATATATATAAACACATATTATTTATGTAAACCAGTTTCAAGAAATCAAAGATTTAATTATAATAATTAATCTTAAATTTAATGTTGATACTCTTTTAAATTCATTAAACTAAAGTCTAACAATAAGATTTGTTTGCGCTAATTGCACGTACATTAAGAAGAAATAACAGGAAATGCCTTGCCTAGGTTTAAACTTTACTTTGCAAGTTGTCATCACAGCAGTCTAAATTACTAAGTTGTTGCGATTCGTAATACTTACTTAACAAGCTCCTTTCAGGTGAGATATGTAGTTCCTGCAAGAATTAATTATTAAAATTTGTAATTACTAATACTAATGTAATTAACAATCATAAAATACAATGAAATATAGGAAAACCTATAATATATTATATAATATTTTAATATAAGCGAAATTCAAAGACAACATTCAAAGATCAAGAAGACGAAGAACTAGAGACGTTCTGACATTTAAATTCAAAATTTAATTTTACAAGGATTTTTAAATTTATATTAAACAACGCCTGCACAAAAGAATGTATTGCTATATGCCGTTCATAAATAACGGTGTATTTTTCAATGTAATACATACATTGGTTATTTTGTATTTTGTCCATATTTCTTGCTATTCTATGTGTGGCCGGTCGAGTGGCTGTATTGCATCTCCATTTAAGTGTAGCATTTCAACAGGTGCATTACGTCTCTTTACACGATCCAGATAGTTCGTAACCTTCCTACAAAAAAATCGATAGCATGGGCTCCAAATAGTTAACTATAATTTATGTACATATACATATATCCGTGTTTGCAAGCGCGCGTACACGCGTGTATATGTGTGTGTATGTACATACATCATCTGATAATTTGATAATACTATGAATAAATCATTGAAGACAAATGTTTTAAAATAGAAAAACATTTTTAAATGCATCAACTATTAATGTTGTCACATTTAACGATAAGCGACAAAATATTTAATAATTTTCTTATAAAGAAAATTTTATAATAGATAATATTGCTTAATTAGGCTTTTATATTAACATACTTATTATTAATCATTATTAATATATTATTATTATAAATATATTTTCAATAAACATTTTATGTAAATACGAATAAGTTGTGTATGTGTGTGTATTGTGTATATATATATATATATATATATATATGTCGTAGCCAGATTACGAAATCCGTCATTTTATAAAACGTCTAGGCATTTTATAAAATGCGGCCACATTCTCAAATAATGCTTAAAAAAGAAATATTTTACAATCTGGTTAAGAATTTTAGTCGTTTTATAAAACGCTGACAAGCGACCCGCCACATTGTCAAACGCAACGATTTGTACATCGCTTTAGAGTCTGGCTGGTTTATTTCAGTCATTTTATGAACTGTCTTTATAGAATAACCATATATAGAAAATTAATAAGTAATTATAGGTAAATATAGGAAATGAATAGGTAATTATGTTACAATATTAATAGATAATTATGTGTATTTTTAAATGAGAAAATTTTCAGGCTTGTATAGACAGTAAACACGTTTATTACAATTAAGATTTTATAAGAAGTAACATCAGCCATTGTTTATAGCAGTGAATCGTTGATATATTGAACAGTTTTTTTGTTAAAGCAGAGAATAGTTGGTATAGAAAAATATATATATATATATAATTTTATGTGTTAGCATTATAAATATAAAGTATTCTCTGCTTTAACCATAATTGTACAATTAAAGATGATAGTGACTGTGGCCCACCCACACAACAATTAGTTTGGGTTACACAAAACACGAAACATCGGTAAAAACGCGTTGTTCATAAAATGACTAAAATAAACTAGCCAGAATCCAAAACGGATGTACAAATCGTTGCATTTGACAATGTGGCGGGTCGCTTATTATCGTTTTATAAAACGACTAAAATTCTTAGCCAGATTGTAAAACATTTAATTTTCAAGCACGATTTGAGAATGTGGACGCACTTTATAAAATGCCTAGACATTTTATAAAATAGCGAACTTTGTAATCTGGCTACGACATATATACCTATATTAGGTAATTACAAACTTGTAAGTAGATATATGACAGGAAAATATTAATTTACCTAAAAAGTACAAAGATCAGATAAGACATTGAAACTGCCAGAATGGTTAGTATCAAATCATCCAGTATGAACAAGCATCCTAATATCAGAATGTAAAAATATGCCAAATAATCTTGTTTGTTAATATAATGTAATAATTGTAATATCATTACTTTTGTCATCAAATCTTGTATTGCTGTTTATATTTGTATTATTACTTATTTCTAATGTTATATTTTCCGCTCTGATGTCTAAAGTTATAATAGCAGTTAGTAATAATTGTAATGTCATACTTTTGTCATCAAATCTTGTATTGCTGTTTATATCTGTATTATTACTTAAATCTAATGTTACATTATCCGCTCTGATGTCTAAAGTAATAATAACAGTTTGTAATTAATTATATCCAATATACATATAAAAACTATTTTTGTTAATATAAATATTAATTATGATATTTTGTCAAATTTTGATTCTGTTAAGAATAAAATTATAAAAAAAAATTAAATGCTATTATATATTAGAAGAAATTCAGTTATTAATAAATTAATTTTTAACTTTAATAAACAATATGTTTATTAAAATTAAAAATTAATTTATTAATAACTGAATATTTTACTTAATTCAAAAAGAAAAAATTAATATCTATAATAACCTAATATAAGTTATTATAGATATTAATTTTTTCTTTTAAGTAACATATTTTGCCGCTGATTACAATAGTATCAAATTTTATTGCATAAGTCAGTGGGAGTGAATCAAGTAAAATAAAGAATAATTATATTGTTGGCTTATGTTATTGCACCCTACTTGACGTCTCATACATAATTGTTTATAATAAATAATAAATAGATATAAATAAACTACTTTTCCTTTTAAAATAACTTTTCGACTATATATTATCTTGCGATATCATGATTATACATCTATATATTATAATGCATTACATGACACTTTTGGTACATATGTATCGCATTATACCTTTATTCATTATTGTTATTACTTGCATGTAGATGTAATGTTTATATTTCCTTATATGTTAATTACCTGAGATTAAAATCCCAACGCTGTAAATCCATAATAACTCCGTTATAACAGACATTGTCTACTTTTTTCTTTATAAGGAATTTAACTGGACAAATTGTACTATTTTTACTCACAATCTCAGTCGTAATTAATATTGCAATATCAGAATATAATAACGAGATTATTCTTGATGGCTGAATAAGAAATGCAGCAGTACTCTAATTGTCCAACCGTTGAAATATCTTACATGAAAAGAGTGAAAGATGAATTCTAAAAAAAATTGATTGAAAAATATGTAATGTACAAATTAAGGAAAACGCCGAAATAGTAAATAAAGAAATAATAATTAGAGAAAGAACATAAAGAGATTTAAAATAGAATGTAATTAAAAAGAATTAAATATTACAATTACAAATGTAGAGAAGAGATATTTATGTAAATGTTAAACAGTAATAAATTTTATTTAAACTAGATGCTAATACAAACATTAATTATAAAACTTATTACAAAAAAGATGAAAATGTTTGTGTCTGTTACTGTTGCCTGAGGTCATGCGAATCATAAAATTTGTATATCATGCAACATATTCAAAACGCCAGTTATTTTACTGGAATTTCCATAAGTATGTCAATAATATATTAATATGATAAAGAAGCATATATATATTATAAACATTTCTTGCATACTTCTCAAGTAATAATATTGCATTGAGTGAGATAACAATTATGCTTTATGGAAAACTTTGTTATCAATTCTATCTCATACATATTTATCAACTTATTAATATATAAAAATGGAAAATTACAACACCATTATGCCGAAATTTAAGTATAATATTATTACTACATCAATATAATTTAAAATTTAAACGTACCTATATAATGATTAGAAGTTTTGACAAGTTCTGAAAACATTATTGCCTTGTAAATTACAGCCCGACTTTACAAAATATAATATTAATCAAAACGTCAATAGATATATCGAAACGAACGATACAATAATCAATATGTACTAAATTGTTAGATATTCTTAACAATTAAATGCTTATCAATATCAATTTGAGTATCTTACCAAATCGGGAATCTGCTTGTCCCTACGTCTTGTGTATATGACAGACAATGTGCGAATAACAACTCGACCCGACAAGAAGCGGACAATTAAGGAGGTAACTCTTATTTCTAATTGGCTATTTCAGATAATCGCTATTGGTTATAAGCATCCGACACAAAATTGTTTATTTTTAATGCCAGGTGTCTTTTGCGCAGTCTTAAAATTATTTAAGATTGGGTTGCTTTTTAAAAATATATAATATTTTATTTATCTACACATCCTGAAAGTCGGCGAATGCTTTTGTTAGTCGACAATGTAATCTTATTTTCTGGGAGAGATAATAAGCGACGTTTTGTTCCTAATTCTCAATACTCTATATCTGCGCATTATACCTTACTTTATAGGGATAAAAGTGTAAATGTATAGGGTCTTCTTAGTAACATTTTAAAAGAATTACATTAACGAGGAAAATATACATCTTCTAGCTTATTTGTGTAAGTAAATATCCATTTCAATGTTTCTTTTAAAAAGACGTTAAATTTAAATATTCTTATACATATTAAATATTTTTTAAATATTAATTTTAAATATTTTAAAAATTTTTTAAACATATTTTTTTATTTTAAAATTATTACTTTTAGCTTTGCGTTGTCTCAACTCTCAACCTATCTATGTTATAAAAGTAGTGATATTAAGTATCGCAACTGATTGTGTGTATGAGTTTATATACATTAAAAAATGTAATTCTTGTTAATATATCACACATTAATCTGTTAAGAATGTTACTACATTCTTAATACATTAATGTGTGATGTGTGTGTAAAATATTTCATGCAAAAAACTTGATATTGAGCATCAAAATTTGTGTTTACTATAAAATTTATTTTTTTTATTATTTCTATGCTTATCGAAATAACAGAATATTTCATGCAAAATAACTTGGCGTTGCTAGATAAATATAGATGCAAATGTTTCATGCTAAAAGAAAAACCTGTCTCTCTATGTATGTACACGTAAGAAGGTGCACCGAATTTTTGTTTTATGTTCTTCTTAAGTTTGTTTCTTAATGTAAAAAATATTTTCAAAATTATTTTTATGAATTAAACTTGTCAATAGCACTCATTAGATTGATTTCATAACTATTTTCTAACAGTTAAACATCGCATACACATTTGGATGCGTTTTATGTACTTGGTGTATATTCTTTACATTTGTAAAGTCTTTTTTAATGAGATTTTACTTTTCTTTGTAGAAATTATAGAAGATTATAAAACAATTTTTACATTTTATAAAAAAAATTAAAATTTGGAAACTGCAAACCAAAATAGTAGCACTAAATAAAGTTCCGATAAAACTGCATAAAAGGTTGCACCTCACCGATTTTATTGCCACTAACAATTAATATGTTCTAGGAGAAGTTCTTCTAAGTATTTTTCTACAGGAAAAAAGTGGGGAACGGCCATTGGTTTAGAAGATATAACAAATTGAGTGTAACCAATTATGTAGTTTTACCAAAGTTTCTTATATTGCGTATTATATTTATAGATAATTAATACACCTACAAAGATTCAACTACATATTCTATATTCTTCTCCATAGCTTATCTAAAATTTTACACTAAATAAACTTTTAATTACAATATCTCATAAACTAGAGCTATCATAAAAAATCTAAAAACACTTTTGTAATAAAACATTGAGGTAAACTTTCGATTGTAACAAATCCGATTAAAATTGGTGTAGTCAACAGGTCTTGAGATCCATTTTGCGAAATGTGACGATTTTTCTGTTTTAGATTCACGCTTCCTACATAGCAAATTTGTCTCTCAATGGGTTTTCGCAACGCTTCTATAATTGTGACGATTTTTCTGTTTTAGATTCACGCTTCCTACATAGCAAATTTGTCTCTCAATGGGTTTTCGCAACGCTTCTATAATATTTTTCATATGTCTTTTATGTAACACACATTTCAAAGAGAAAAAGAAATGTAGCAAAAGCAACAGAGTTACGGGAAGAAAGAGACAAAAAGAAAAAAATGAGAGAGAGAGAGAGAGAGAGCACATTCAAAAGATGAAGTTGATTACGATAAAGTCAATACAAGCAGTGAAATGCACTTACTGATCGTAGTACTTTTTGTCTGTTCCAAGTCAAGACGAAATCATCAGAGGGAATTATTGATAAAAGACATTTGTTAATGCGATTATTTGTATAAAGTTATTATAATGCAATTTTTCCTCATAAAATATAATGGGCATTGTTATAGAATATAGGACAAACGTATGTAGCATGTACATTAAGGGAACAGAATAAGTTTTAACACGTGATTTAGATATAAATAAATGCAATTGCAAATCTATTAAACAGGGTCAATGTACTTAATATAATCTTCTAATGTGCAAAAGAAATTATTTTTTATTACTATATACACATGTGGGTAATATTTTATGCATAGATTATATTAAATCTGTGTTTCAAAGGAAATAGTATTAATTAACAGTAATTAATTTTCAATAGATATTATTTTCAGGAAAGGAATTATGTATAACGCAAAAATAAATTTGTAATTTATGAGTATCCATTGCCAATATTAATATTTATATTTGTAAGATATAATCCCTTACAAGAGAGACAGTCGGTATAATATATGAGAGCTATGACAATATTGTAACATGCGCGATCTTTAATTTTATTACATGATTTAATTAAAGTTATATATCTCTTAAATTTGAAAAAAATAACGCGAAATATTTTGATCAAATATGTTTATATATGTACATACATGTATATTAATTTATACTACATAAATTATATACATATATATGTGTATATATAAATTATACTCATATTACCTTCATATAAGTTGTTGTTTATGCATTATTATTATATGTGGTATATATAATTATCACATTATATGTAATTACTTATGCATTATTGTAGAAGACTACAAGAACTACGGAACTGTATAAATATAATTATTTTACTAAAATAATATTATTTATTTTTATCTTTTTTAATCGGTGAATGACTAAAACCGTCTTTGATTCAAACATTTCAATTGAAATTCTTTTGTAGCAAATAGGAAATATCAATTTGATTAAACCTTGTAATTTATCTGTATTTTTAACAGAGTCCTAAGTCTTTAGTTTTAGATGTAGATCTATAAACTTATTTCAAATTTAAGATATATTTCTCAACGTTTAAAATAAAGTATTGTTAATAAACACTTTATTAAACGATAAGTACCTTAATTATTTATATACATTATCCTAGACTTTAGCTTAATAAATATAGTTTATCAATATTCCAAAAATTTAAGATTTTATGTTATATTATGATGTCATTTTTCAAATTAGAACTATGAACAGAAAACTATTTACATCAAGTAAACATTTGGTAGAATTATATTAAAATCTAAGATTTACTTCAACCAGGTGAGCAGTTACATATTTATAAACATATACTATATGTTTATTATTTATGTAACCAGTTTCAATAAATCAGAGATTTAAGTATTATAATAATATATCTTAAATTTAATGTTGATACATTCTGAAATTTATTAAATTAAAGTCTAAGATTTATTTACATTAATCGCACGTACACTAATTGTAAGAAGAAGTAACAGGAAATGCCTTGCCTAGTTTTTGAATTCACTTCGCAAGTTGTCATCATAGTAGTAGGTATTCTAAATTAAGTCATCGCGATTCCTAGTAATAAGCTGCTTTCAGATGAGAGATGTAGCTGCTGCAAAAATGATTGTCAAACATTGTAATTATTTATACAAATGTAATTAATAATTATAAAGTATAAGAAATATAGATATAATAGAATTTATGATATAAAATTTTTAATAGAATGGTTAGTTTCGAAATCAACTCGGAGAAAATGCTATTTCGTATATATAAGTAACAAATATATAACAAATTGGTAATACAGTATTGTATTGAGCCAAACATCATATCGTAAAGATATGGTGCAGTAAAATAATTAAAAAGAAATTATGTCCGGCATGACAAATAAATAACACAAAAGTATGGGAAATAAAAATTTCATTCTTCTTTAAGAAACAAAAATCAATCTGTGTTGCTATGTTTTTAAATATAAGACAACATTCAAAGATCAAGAAGACGAAGAATTAGAGACGTTCTGACATATATTTAAATTCAAAATTTAATTTTACAAGGATTTTTAAATGTATATATTAAAGAACGCCTGCACAAAATAATGTATTGCTATATGCCGTTCATAACGGTGTATTTTTAAATGTAATACATACATTGGTTATTTTGTATTTTGTCCATATTTCTTGCTATTCTATGTGTGGCCGGTCGAGTGGCTGTATTTCATCTCCATTTAAGAATTGCATTTCAACAGGTGCAATCTCCTGTCTCATTATACGATCCAGATAGTACAGATATTTCTTATATAGAAACCTTCTCATAAATTAATTATTATTAATATATTATTATTATAAATATATTTTAGTATTTCAATAAACATTTTACGTAAATACGAATAAGTTGTATATGTGTGTGTATATTGTGTGTATATATATATATATATATATGTTGTAGCCAGATTACAAAATCCGTCATTTTACAATACGTCTAGGCACTTTATAAAACGCTAACAAGCGACCCGCCAGAATCTGGCTGGTTTATTTCAGTCATTTTATGAACTGTCTTTATAGAATAACCATTTATAGAAAATTAATAGGTAATTATAGGTAAATATGAAAAATTAATGTGTATTTTTTAATGAGAAAATTTTCAGGCTTGTATAAACAGTAAACACGTTTATTACAATTAAGATTTTATAAAAAGTAACATCAGCCATTGTTTATAGCAGTAAATTGTTGATATATTGAACAGTCTTTTTGTTAAAGCAGAGAATAGTTGGTATAGAAAAGTATATATATATATACAATTTTATGTGTTAGCATTATAAATATAAAGTATTCTCTGCTTTAACCATAATTGTACAATTAAAGATGATAGTGACTGTGGCCCACCCACACAACAATTAGTTGGGTTACACGAAACACGAAACGTCGGTAAAAACGCGCCGTTCATAAAATAACTGAAATGAACTAGGCAGAATCTAAAACGGATGTACAAATTGTTGCGTTTGACAATTTGGCCGGTTGCTTATTAGCGTTTTATAAATCAACTAAAATTCTTAGCCAGATTATAAAACATTTCATTTTCAAGCATGATTTGAGAATGTGGCCGCACTTTATAAAATGCCTAGACGTTTTATAAAACGGCGGACTATTTAATCTGGCTACGACATATACACCTATATTAGAAAATTACAAACTTGTAAGTAGATATATGACAAAAAAATATTAATTTACCCAATAAGTAGGTAGATAAGCACTGGATGTTTCACAATTGTTAAATCCGCCATTATGGTGAGCGATCCTAATATCAGAATGTAAAAATATGCCAAATGATCTTGTTTGTTAATATAATGTAATAATTGTAATATCATTACTTTTGTCATCAAATCTTGTATTGCTGTTTATATTTGTATTATTGGGTACTTAATTCTAATGTTATATTTTCCGCTCTGTCTAAAGTTATAATAGCAGTTAGTAATAATTGCAATATCATACTTTTGTCATCAAATCTTGCATTGCTGTTTATATCTGTATTATTACTTAATTCTAACGTTACATTTTCAGCTCTAATGTCTAAAGTAATAATAACAGTTTGTAATTAATTATATCCAATATATAAAAACTATTTTTATTAATATAAATATTTATTATGACATTTTGTCAAATTTTGATGCTTAAGAATATAATTATAAAAAGAAAATTAAATAATTTTGTATATTAGAAAAAATTCAGTTATTAATAAATTAATTTTTAACTTCAATGAACAATATGTTTATCAAAATTAAAAATTAATTTATTAATAACTGAATATTTTACTTAATTTAAAAGAAAAAATTAATATCTATAATAACCTAATATGGGTTATTATAGATATAAATTTTTTCTTTTAAGCAACATATTTTGCCGCTGATTACAATAGTATCAAATTTTATTGCATAAGTCAGTGGGAGTGAATCAAGTAATGATAAAGAATAATTATATCGTTGGTTTATGTTATTGCACCCTATTTGACGTCTCATACATAATCGTTTATAATAAATAATAAATAGATATAAATGAACTACTTTTCCTTTTAAAATAACTTTTCGACTATATATTATCTTGCGATATCATACATCTACATATTATAATACATTACATTACACTTTTGGTACATATGTATCGCATTATACTTTTATTTATTATTGTCATTACTTGCATATAGATGTAATGTCTATATTTTCTTATATGTTAATTACCTTCGATTACAATCCCAAAGATGACAATCAATAACATCCATAACAGCTCCTCTATAAAAGTCATTGACTCCCGTTGTACATGTGCCCGACGCAAGGCCCGACGCCATTCTACATAATGCACAAAATTCGTAATCTCTCTGCAAATGTACCGAATGCATGACCTACAAATAGTTAAATATAATATATATACATACATCCGTGTTCGCGATCAAGCGAGCAAGCGCACGTGCGTGTCTGTATGTGTGTGTATATATGGTTGCATGTATATACATCATCTGATAATTTGATAATGCTATGGATAAATCGTTGCAAGACAAATGTTTTAAAATAGAAAACATTTTTGAATGCATCAACTATTAATAGTATTAATGCTGTCACACTTAATGATAAGCACCGAAATATTTAATAATTTTCTTATAAAAAAAATTATATAATAGATAATATTGCTTAATTAGGCTCTCATATTAATATATTTATCATTAATCATTATTAATATATTATTATTATATATTTTGGTATTATAATAAAAATTTCACGTAAATACGAATAAGTTATATTAATGTATGTATATATATATATATATATATATAAAATACAGCATCATGCTGTTTATAGTTCTACTTCTGGCAGTTTCAATGTATTTTCTAATCTTCAATCAGTTTGAAGATTAGAAAATACATTGAAACTGCCAGAAGTAGAACTATAAACAGCATGATGCTGTATTTTAATACCGGAACTATAAACCGCATGATGATGTATACTAATACCAGAATGCAATGATATACTAATTCTAATGTCACATATTCCATTCTGATCATCTCTAAAATAATAATAAGAGTTTGTAATTAATTATATCCAACATATAAAAACTACTTTTATTAATGGTAGATATTAATTATATTTTGTCAAATTTTGATTCTATTAAAAATAAAATTATGGACGAAAAAATTAAATCATACATTTAAAAAAAATTCAGTTATTAATGAATTAGTTTTCAAACAATAAACATATTGGGTTATTGTATTAATTTTTTCTGTTTGAATTAAGTAAAATATTTTGCTGATTACTGTAGTATCAAATTTTATTGCATAAGTCAATAGGAGTGCATCAAGTATAAAGACAAATAATGATATTGTTAGCTTATGTTATTCTACCCTATTCAATGTTTCATACACATAATGGTTTAAAATAGATAATAAATAGATACAGAACTACTTTTACTTTTAAAATAACTTCTTAAATATGTTATCTTTTGATATTATGGTTATAGTACATATATATATATTATGATATATATTACAATTTTGGTACATATGTACCGCATTGTACTTTTACTTAATTATTATCGTCATTACTTACATACAGATAAAGTGCTTATATTTCTTTATATGTGTTAATTACCTCCGATTAAAATCAAGATGATGGCACCCCATATTACCAATCCTATACAAAACATTGTTGGTAGAAACATTTTTTTGTAGGAAACTTGACTGGACAAATTGTACTATTTTCAATATCACGCAATCGTAATAAATATCGTAATATCAGAATATAATAACGATATTATTCTTTATGGCTGAATAGGAAATGCAGCAGTACTCTAATTGTCCAACCGTTGAAATATCTTACATGAAACGAGTGAAGGATGAACTCTAAAGAAAATGGATTTAGAAATATATATATATATGTATATATAAATAATAAAGGAAAGCCCCAAAATAGTAAATAAAGAAATGATAATTAGAAAAAAAATAAGAAGACTTGAAATAAAATGTAATTAAAAAGAATCAAATATTACAATTACTGATGTAGAGGAGATAATTATGAATATTAAATAGCAATAAATTTTATTTGAACTAGCTGCTAATACTAAAATTAATTATAAAATTTATTACGAAAAAAGGTCAACATGTTTGTGTGTGTTACTGTTGCCTGAGAAGGTCGTGCAAATCATAAAATTTGAATATCATGCAACAGATTTAAAATGCCAGTTATTTTACTGAAATTTCCACATGTAGATATGTCAACTATATATAATGTAAAAGCATATATTATAAACATTTCTTGCATAAGTCCTCAAATGATATTGCATTGAATGAGATAACAATTATGCTCTTTATGGAAAACGGCTTCTATTATCAGTTCTTATATCATAGGTATTTATCAACATATTAAGAACATATATAAAAATGGAAACTTATAACAGCATTATGTCGAAATTTAAGTATGACATAATTGCCACATCAGTATCATTTAAAATTTAAGCGTATGACGATCAGCCGTGTTAACAGGTTCTGATGAACATTATTGCAACTTTGTCGATTACAACTCGACTTAACAAAATATAATATTAATGTCAAAACGCGGAAATATGCACCGAAACAAACAAACTAATAATCAATCATTAGAATGTACTAAATCATTAGATATTCTTGACAATTAAATGCATGCTTATCAATATCAATTCGTTTATCTTACCAAATCGGAAAATGCTTGTCCCAACGTCTTATGTATATGACAGACAATGTACGAATGACAACTCGACCCGAGAAGAAGAGGACAAGGACGGTTACTCTTATTTCTAATTGGCTATATCAAATAATCGCGATTGGTTATAAGCTTTCCACACAAAGTTGTTTATTCGTAGTGCCACGTGTTCTTCGCGCAATCTTAAAATTATTTAAGATTGAGTTGCTCTTTTTTTAAAGATATATAATATTTTATTTATCTACATATCCTAAGAGTCGGCGAATGCTTTTCTTAGTCGACAATGTGATCTTATTTTCCAGGAGAGGTAATAAGCGACGTTTTGTTCTTAATTCTCAATACTATATATCTGCGCATCATACCTTACTTTAGGGATAAAAGTGTAAATGTATATAGGGTCTCCTTAGTAACATTTCGAAAGAATTACATTGACGAAGAAATATACATTTTCTAGCTTATTTGTGTAAGTGAATATCCATTTCAATGTTTCTTTTAAAAAGAAGATAATTTTAAATATTCCTATACATATTAGATATTTAAATATTTCTTAAATATTAATTTTAAATATTTTCGTAATTTTAAATACATATTCTTTTATTTTAAAATTATTACTTTCTAGCTTCGCGTTGTCTCAACTCTCAAATTATCTTTGTTATAAAAGTAATGATATTAAGTATTGCAACTGAGTATGAGTTTATATACATTAAAAAATGTCATTCTTGTGAAAGCATTATTCTAAACAATTCTTGCATACTTCTCAAGTAATAATACTGCATTGAGTGAGATAAAAATTATACTTTGTATGGAAAACAGATTTTATTATCAGTTCTATCATACATGTTCATCAAATTATTTATATGTAAAAATGGGAAGTTACAGCAGCATTATATCGATATTTAAGTATAATATAATTAATTACTATATTAATGTAATTAAAAATTTAAACGTATATAACGTATATCAGAGGTTTTGACAAGTTCTGAAAACTTTAGTGTAACCGACCTTGTCGGTTACCATGCAATTTTACGAAATATAATATTAACGCCAAAACGCGGAAAGGTATACAGAAACGTATGATGCAATAATCAATACATACTAAATCGTTAGGTATTCTGGACAATTAAATGCTTATCAATATCAATTTGATTATCTTACCAAATCGGGAATCTGCTTGTCCCTACGTCTGGTGTATATGACAGACAATGTGCGAATGACAACTCAACCCGAAAAGAAAAGGACAAGACCGTAACTCTTATTTCTAATTGGCCAATTCAAATAATCGCTATTGGTTATAAGCATCTGCCACAAAATTGTTTATTATTAATGTCTTAATGTTTTTAATGTAACGTGTCTTTCGCGCAATCTTAAAATTATTTAAGATCGGGTTGCTTTATATATATATATAAAGATACATATTTAATTTATCTATACATCCTGAAAGTCAGCGAATGCTCTTGTTAGTTGACAATGTGATCTTAATTTCCTGGAGTGATAAATATACCTAAATGAGACATATGATATGAAATAAGATTTTTTTCCCATTCTCAATACTGTCTTCGAATCATCCCTTAGTTTAGGGATAAAATTGTAAATGTATATGATTTTCTTATGTAAGTAACATTTCAATAGAATTAAAGAGGAATATATTCTAGTCGATTTGTGTAAGTAAATCTATTTCAATGTTCTCCTCAGAATGAAAATAGTTTTTAATATATTTTCTTTTATTTCAATATTATTATCTACTTTTTAGCTTTGTTTTTCGGGTTTTAGCAACGCTTCTATGATATTTTTCATATGTCTCTTAAGTAACATAGAGAGAAACATTTTGGAGAGAAAAAAAATGTAGCAAAAGCAACAGAGTTACTGGAAGAAAGAAAGAGGAAGAAGAAAGGGGAGGGGGAGAGAGAGAGAAAGAACACATTCAAAAGATGGAATTGATTACAATAAAGTCAATACAAGCAGTGAAATACACTTACTGACCGTGGAACTTTTTGTTTGTTCTAAGTCAAGACGAAATCATCAGATGGTATTAATGATAAAAAACATTCGTTAGTGCAAATATATGTATAAAGTTATTAATGCAATTTTTCTAATAAAATATAATGGGCATTGTTATAGGACCAACGTATGTAGCATGTACACTAAGGACATAGAATAAGTTTTAACAAGTAATTTAGAAATAAATAAATGCAATTGCAAATCTATTAAACAGGGTCAATGTACTTAATATAATCTTCTAATGTGCAAAAGAAATTATTTTTTATTACTATATACACATGCGTGTAATATTTTGTACATAGATTATATTAAATCTGTGTTTCAAATAAATAGTATTAATTAACAGTAATTAATTTTCAGTAGATATTATTTTCAGGAAAGGAATTATGTATAACGCAAAAATAAAATTCTAATTTATGAGTATCTATTGTCAATATTTATATTTATTTATATTTGTAAGATATAATCCCTTACAAGAGAGACAGTCGGTATAATATATAAGAGCTATGACAATATTGTAACATGCGCGATCTTTAATTTTATTACTTGATTTACTTAAAGTTATATATCTCTTAAATTTGAAAAAAATAAGGTAAAATATTTTGATCAAATATGTGTATATATGTACGTATATATATATTAATTTATACTACATAAATTGAATACATATATATGTGTATGTATAAATTATACTCATATTAACCAGCTTCTTCATATTAGTTGTTGTTTATGCATTATTATTATATGTGGTATATATAATTATCACATTATATGTAATTACTTATGCATTATTGTAGAAGACTACAAGAACTACAGAACTACATGAATATAATTATTTTACTAAAATAATATTATTTATTCTTATCTTTTTTAATCGGTGAATGACTAAAACCGTCTTTGCCTCAAATATTTCAATTGAAACTCTATTGTAGCAAATAAGAAATTTCAATTTGGTTAAACCTTGTAATTCATCTGTATTTTTAACAAAGTCCTAAATCTTTAGTTCTAGAAGTAGATCTATGAACTTATTTCAAATTTAAGACATATTTTTCAACGTTTAAAATAAAGTATTGTTAATAAACACTTTAGTAAGAGATAAGTATCTTAATTATTTATATACGTTATCCTAGACTTTAGCTTAATAAATATAGTTTATCAATATTGACTAAATTTAAGATTTTATGTTTTAATATGATGTTATTTTTTAAATTAGAATTATAAGCAGAAAACTATTTACATCAAATAAAATTTGGTGGAATTATATTAAAATCTAAGATTTACTTCAACCAGGTGAGCAGTTACATACTTATAAACATATACTATATGTTTAATATTTATGTAACCAGTTTCAATAAATCAGAGATTTAAGTATTATAATAATAAATCTTAAATTTAATGTTAATAAACTGAAATTTATTAAATTAAAGTCTAAGATTTATTTACATTAATCGCACGTACACTAAGAAGAAGTAACAGGAAATGCCTTGCCTAGGCTTGGAATTCACTTCGCAAGTTGTCATCATAGTAGTAGATATTCTAAATTAAGTCATCGCGATTCCTAGTAATAAGCTGCTTTCACATGTAGCTGCTGCAAAAGTGATTGTCAAACATTGTAATTATTTATACAAATGTAATTAATAATTATAAAGTACCAAGAAATATAGATATAATAGAATTTATGATATAAACTTTTTAATAGAATAGTTAGTTTCAAAATCAACTCGGAGAAAATACTATTTCGTATATATAAGTAACAAATATATAACAAATTGGTAATACTGTATTGTATTGAGCCAAACATCATATCGTAAAGATATGGTGCAGTAAAAGAATTAAAAAGAAATTATGTCCGGCATGACAAATAAATAACACAAAAGTATGGGAAATAAAAATTTCATTCTTCTTTAAGAAACAAAAAACAATCTGAGTTGCTATGTTTTTAAATATAAGACAACATTCAAAGATCAAGAAGACGAAGAACTAGAGACGTTCTGACATGTAAATTCAAAATTTAATTTTACAAGGATTTTTAAATGTATATTAAAGAACGCTTGCACAAAAAAATGTATTGTTATATGCCGTTCATAGATAACGGTGTATTTTTCAATGTAATACATACATTGGTTATTTTGTATTTTGTCCATATTTCTTTCTATTCTATGTGTGGCTGGTCAAGTGCCTGTATTGCATCTCCATTCAAGTGTTGCATTACAGGGGCTTGAACAGGAGGATTCCTTACACGATCCAGATAGTCCATATAGTTCGTATATAGACCACTTCTCATAAATTAATTATTATTAATATATTATTATTATAAATATATTTCAGTATTTCAATAAACATTTTACGTTAATACGAATAAATTGTGTATGTATGTATATATATACATATATACACAATATATATATATATATGTTGTAGCCAGATTACGAAATCCGTCATTTTATAAAACGTCTAGGCATTTTATAAAATGCGGCCACATTCTCATATCATGCTTGAAATAAAATGTTTTACAATCTGGCTAAGAATTTTAGTTATTTTATAAAATACTAACAAGCGACCGTCACATTGTCAAACGTAACGATTTGTACATACTTTTAGAATCTGGCTGGTTAATTTCAGTCATTTTATGAACTGTTTTTATAGAATAACCATTTATAGAAAATTAATAGGTAATTACAGGTAAATATAAAAAATTAATGTGTATTTTTAAATGAGAAAATTTTCAGGTTTGTATAAATAGTAAACACGTTTATTACGATTAAGATTTTATAAAAAGTAACATCAGTCATTGTTTATAGCAGTGAATTGTTTATATATTGAACAGTCTTTTTGTTAATGCAGAGAATAGTTGGTATAGAAAAGTATATATATATATATACAATTTTATGTGTTAGCATTATAAATATAAAGTATTCTCTGCTTTAACCATAATTGTACAATTAAAGATAGTGACTGTAACCCACTCACACAACAATTGGTTTGGGTTACACAAAACACGAAACGTCGGTAAAAACGCGCCGTTCATAAAA
Source organism: Leptothorax acervorum (assembly GCA_035220615.1). Taxonomy (NCBI): domain Eukaryota; kingdom Metazoa; phylum Arthropoda; class Insecta; order Hymenoptera; family Formicidae; genus Leptothorax; species Leptothorax acervorum. The sequence goes on along the minus strand of JASTWQ010000643.1, from coordinate 74,833 downwards.
TGACTGAAATGAACTAGCCAGAATCTAAAACGGATGTACAAATCGTTGCGTTTGACAATGTGGCCGGTCGTCAGCGTTTTATAAAGCGACTAAAATTCTTAGCCAGATTGTAAAACATTACATTTTCAAGCATGATTTGATAATGTGGACGCACTTTATAAAATGCCTAGACATTTTATAAAATAGCGGACTTTGTAATGTGGCTACGACATATACACCTAAATTAGGTAATTACAAACTTGTAAGTAGATATATGACAAAAAAATATTAATTTACCCAATAAGTAGGTAGATCACAAGAGAAATCATTGAATATCCCACAAGTGGAAAATCCTTCACTATGGTGAAGAATCCTAATATCAAAATGTAAAAATATGCCAAATGATCCTGTTTGTTAATATAATGTAATAATTGTAATATCATACTTTCGTCATCAAATCTTGTATTGCTGTTTATATCTGTATTATTACTTAATTCTAATGTTACATTTTCCTCTCTAATGTTTAAAGTTATAGGTAATAGCAGTTGGTAATAATTGTAATATCACACTTTTGTCATCAAATCTTGCATTGCTGTTTATATCTGTATTATTACTTAATTCTAATGTTACATTTCCCACTCTAATGTCTAAAGTAATAATAACAGTTTGTAATTAATTATATCTAATATATAAAAACTATTTTTATTAATATAAATATTAATTATGACATTTTGTCAAATTTTGATTCTGTTAAGAATAAAAATATGAAAAATAATTAAATGATATTGTATATTAGAAAAAATTTAGTTACTAATAAATTAATTTTTAACTTTAATAACAATATGTTTATTAAAATTAAAAATTAATTTATTAATAACTGAATATTTTACTTAATTTAAAAAGAAAAAATTAATATCTATAATAACCTAATATGGGTTATTATAGATATTAATTTTTTCTTTTAAGCAACATATTTTGCCGCTGATTACAATAGTATCAAATTTTATTGCATAAGTCAGTGGGAGTGAATCAAGTAATGATAAAGAATAATTATATCAATACAAAGAAAATAGAATTAATAATTATATCGTTGGCTTATGTTATTGCACCCTATTTGACGTATCATACATAATCGTTTATAATAAATAATAAATAAACTACTTTTCCTTTTAAAATAAATTTTTGACTATATATTATCTTGCGATATCATACATCTACATATTATAATACATTACATTACACTTTTGGTACATATGTATCGCATTATACCTTTATTTATTATTGTTATTACTTGCATATAGATGTAATGTTTATATTTTCTTATATGTTAATTACCTGCGATTATAATCCCAAGGACGAAAATCCATACTAACTGCTCCTTTATAAAAGACTTTGTCTCCCGTCGTACATGTGCCCAACGCCATTGTAGACGATACCATTGTACACGATCCAGAGAATTCGTAATCTTTCTATAAATGTACCGATAGCATGGCCTACAAATAGTTAAATATAATTTATATACATACATCCGTGTTCGCAATCAAGCGAGCAAACGCGCGCGCGCATGTCTGTGTGTGTGTGTGTATATATGGTTGTGTGTACATACATCATCTGATAATTTAATAATGCTATGGATACATCGTTGCAAGACGAATGTTTTAAAATAGAAAACATTTTTGAATGCATCAACTATTAATAGTATTAATGCTGTCACATTTAATGATAAGAAACAAAATATTTAATAATTTTCTTATAAAGAAAATTTTATAATAGATAATATTGCTTAATTAGGCTCTCATATTAATATATTTACTATTAATTATTATTAATATATTATTATTATTATATATTTTGGTATTATAATAAACATTTCACGTAAATACGAATAAATTATATTATTGTATGTATATATATATGTATATGTATATATATATGTTTATGGTATGTCACATGTCAGGACCGTCATAAAAAACGTATACATACGTATACATCGATATACATTGATATCCTGAGTTTAATTTCGTAAGAATTTTTTATATGTATAATCAATATGCAAAGATATATCAAAATTAAGTTTTTTATATGCATTGTTAATTTTCGGTACCACTACAAAATTAATAAAAAATCTTATTATAAATGATATACATAGTATAAAATACAGTATACATATCTTTGAAATAGTCGTACACATCGTATTTTGTAGTCAATTATAGTTTGTATGCTTTTCATTTACTTTAAAATTTTAAAAATGAGTATTTTTATGCTTAGTAACTTAGTAGGACCATATGAATTTATATTTTCCTAAATATCTATAAAACGTTGGCCTGTTAGTTATTTAATACACACGGTAAAATAGCTCAATCTTTCAAGTAACTGAAAGAGATGTGCATAATATTAAACGCAGACTGTTTTGAGGTACCGGTCCTGCTATTTTCCAACGTACAAAAACAAACGGTCCTCACATGTGACGATACGTCGCTGAATTATACATTTCGTGCGATTCTAATCTTCCCAAATTTCTACACAACGTTGGGTTGCTAGTTATTTATTAAAGAATAAAATATCTCAATCTCTCTAATAACTGAAAAAGATATGCATAATTAGGAACAGACTGTTTTAAGTTGCCGGTCCTGCTTTTTTTCAACGTACAAAGGAAAACGGTTCTCACATGTAACAATACGTCGCTGAATTCTACATTTCATGTGATTCTAACTTTCCTAAATTTCTATAAAATTTTGGTTTGTTAGTTATACAGGGTGTCCCATTTTAACTTAGACAGCTGAATAACATAAAAAATTGCAATGTAATCAAAAAATGTTTTAGACAAAAGTTGTATGGTCTAAAGGGGGACATAAGATGGTGGCAATGATTTGACTTTGGATGGTCGTTTGAAGCTCACGTGAACGTCACCTTTAATTTCTTAAATGGAACCCCTTATATTGTAGTATATTGTTCGAAAGGGCATAAAATAAGAAAAATTTTGGCGCAAACCAGAGGTCGATACGTTGACCCGTTCGGGAGTTATTTAGGGTCAAAAATTGACTTTTTCCAAATTTGACTTTAAATAACTCCCGAACGGATTAACGTATCGACCTCTGGTTTGCGCCAAAATTTTTCTTATTTTATGCCTTTTCAAATGGTATACTACAATATGGGGGTTTCACTTAAAATTTTTTAGTGTCCCAGGGGATTGCAACTCAAAAATTTGAAATGAAATCCCCCCAATATTGTAGTATATCATTTAAAAGGGCATAAAATAAGAAAAATTTTGGGGCAAACCAGAGGTCGATACGTTGATCCGTTCGGGAGTTATTTAAAGTCAAAGTTGGAAAAAGTCAATTTTTAACCCTAAATAACTCCCGAACGGGTCAACGTATCGACCTCTGGTTTGCGCCAAAATTTTTCTTATTTTATGCTCTTTCAAACGATATACTACAATATAGGAGGTTCCATTTAAGAAATTGAAGGTGACGTTCACGTGAGCTTCAAACGACCATCCAAAGTCAAATCATTGCCACCATCTTATGTCCCCCTTTAGTCATACAACTTTTGTCTAAAACATTTTTTGATTACATTGCAATTTTTCATGTAATTCAGCTGTCTAAGTTAAAATGGGACACCCTGTATAATACACACGGTAAAAGCTCAATCTCTCAAGTAACTGAAAGAGATGTGCATAATTAATCGCAGACTGTTTTGAGGTGCCGGTCCTGCTTTTTCCCAACGTACAAAGGAAAACGGTCCTCACATGTGACAATACGTCGCTGAATTATACATTTCGTGTAACTCTAATCTTCCCAAATTTCTACACAACGTTGGGCTGCTAGTGATTTATTAAAGAATAAAATATCTTAATCTCTCTAATAACTGAAAGAGATATGCATAATTAAGCACAGACTGGTTTAAGTTGCCGGTCCTGCTTTTTCCAAACGTACAAAGGAAAACGGTCCTCTGCACGAGCAAATTTCGAGCAAACCCTAACATGAATTTTTGAGAGCAAACAGGTAAGAAATTTGATGCGAGATCTGCCAAATCAGATTTTGCTGCCAAACTGCCGTCAAATATGCGACTGAGCCGACTGTCAAACAATTATTGCAGATTTTCCAAAAAAAAAAATCTCGTTAAGTATGTCGAGATTTTACGCTACGATTCGTAATTGGCGCCTGTGTATCGGTTATGTAATTTTCATGTTTGTGGCAATTACAAAAGTGAATGAATTTACTATAATATTATAATTTCATTGGTTAATATCTAGTAAACTCTCACTTTTGTAATTTTCACCAAGGTTGTGCAATACACAATCAACCCTCTGGAGTATAGATATGCCCCTAGCCATTTTAATGGGAGGAAGGAAGGAACTTGCGCAGCCGGTACTGAAAGGCTGAGCCCAAGGAGAACAGAAAATCAAGATGCCGTCAAAATGACGAAAAAATTATTACAAACAGTCATTTTGTAATCATTTGTTCGTCATTTTGACGTCATTTTTACGGCATCTTGATTTTCTGTTCTCCTTGGGCTCAGCCTTTCAGTACCGGCTGCGCAAGTTTCTTCCTTCCTCCCATTGAAATGGCTAGGGGCATATCTATACTCCAGAGAGTTGATTGTGTATTGCACAACCTTGGTGAAAATTACAAAAGTGAGAGTTTTCTAGATATTAACCAATGAAATTATAATATTATAGTAAATTCATTCACTTTTGTAATTGCCACAAACATAAAAATTACATAACCGATACACAGACGCAAATTACGAATCGTAGCGTAAAATCTCGACATACATAGCAAGATTTTTTTTGGAAAATCTGCAATAATTGCTTGACAGTCGGCTCAGTCGCATATTTGACGGCAGTTTGGCAGCAAAATCTGATTTGACAAATCTCGCATCAAATTTCTTACCTGTTTGCTATCAAAAATTCATGTTAGGGTTTGCTCGAAATTTGCTCGTGCAGAGGACCGTTTTCCTTTGTACGTGTGGAAAAAGCAGGACCGGCAACTTAAACCAGTCTGTGCCTAATTATGCATATCTCTTTCAGTTATTAGAGAGATTGAGATATTTTATTCTTTAATAAATAACTAGCAGCCCAACGTTGTGTAGAAATTTGGGAAGATTAGAGTCATACAAAATGTATAATTCAGCGACTTATTGTCACATGTGAGGACCGTCTTCCTTTGTACGTTGGGAAAAAGCAGGACCGGCATCTTAAAACAATCTGCGTTTAATTATGCACATCTCTTTCAGTTACTTGAGAGATTGAGCTATTTTACCGTGTGTATTATATAACTAACAGGCCAACGTTTTATAGAAATTTAGGAAAATTAGAATCACATGAAATGTAGAATTCAGCGACGTATTGTCGCATGTGAGGACCGTTTTCTTTTGTTCATTGGGAAAAAGCAGGACCGGCAACTGAACACAGTGTGCCTAATTATGCATATCTCTTTCAGTTATTAGAGAGATTGAGATATTTTATTCTTTAGTAAATAACTAGCAGCCCAACGTTGTGTAGAAATTTGGGAAGATTAGAGTCGCACGAAATTTATAAAGGTGCGCCTACATCTATCGTAAATGATTATCGTAAGCTCCTTACGACCACTTACGACGATCGCAATGCTCGTCGTGACAGTTATTGTAACCTCATCGATGAGTTGATTCAACTTGAACTTTGACGATTACAACGCTTGTTTAGCGTTACAACAGTAACCTAATCTGTCAGCCTTCTCGACGCGCAAAGAAAAGTGTGTTTATATGATATATTAACATAGATATATTGTTTTTCGAGAGTTTCTTTGCTTACGACCACGATCGCAGCGTTACAATATATGTAGGCGCACCTTAATTCAGCGACGTATTGTCACATGTGAGGACCGTTTTCCTTTGTACGTTGGAAAAAAGCAGGACCGGCACCTTAAAACAGTCTACGTTTAATTATGCACATCTCTTTCAGTTACTTGAGAGATTGAGCTTTTACCGTGTGTATTTAATAACTAACAGGCCAACGTTTTATAGAAATTTCGGGAAATTAGAATCACACATGAAATGTATAATTCAGCGACGGTAAATGTTTACAATTAGGGCTCTAACGAGAAATCAATCGCCACTTAAATATGTTGCAGGGGAGGTCTTTCTGAGTAATTCTACGCAAGAAAAAAGTGGGAGACGGCATTGGTTTAGAAAATATAGCAAATTGAAATTTCAGAATTTTAATGCTTTTTATTAGATATTATAAACCTATAGGTTAGTGACGCGCTTTATAAGTATGCGCTTTGTAAGTTGAAGCACATACAAAGCACATACTTGTAAAGCGCGCCAATAACCTATAGGTTAGTGACGCGTTTTATAAGTATGCGCTTTGTAAGTTGAAGCGAAGTCCACCCTATACAGGGTTGGGTGGGAGGGTGCTGGTGGGGGGGGGGGGGGGGCGACCCCCCCGCAACCACCGACTTGTGTGGAACACGCTCCTCTGTCCACGCATGTACTTTGGTGTATTAGTCTCTCATATATACATATATCTCAAATACTCAAAATAACTGTTGAATAAGCAAATTTCAATTTGCTATATTTTCTAAACCAATGCCGTCCCCCACTTTTTTCTTGCGTAGAATTATTCAAAAAGACCTCCCCTACAACATATTTAAGTGGCGATTGATTTCTCGTTGGGGCCCTAATTGTAAACATTTACCTTCAGCGACTTATTGGCACATGTGAAGACCGTTTTCTTTTGTACATTGGGAAAAAGCAGGACCTGCAACTTAAAACAGTCTGTGCCTAATTATGCATATCTCTTTCAGTTATTAGAGAGATTGAGATATTTTATTCTTTAATAAATAACTAGCAGCCCATCATTGTGTAGAAATTTGGGAAGATTAGAGTCACACAAAATGTATAATTCAGCGACGTATTGTCACATGTGAGGACCGTTTTCCTTTGTACGTTGGAAAAAAGCAGGACCGGCACCTTAAAACAGTCTATTCCTAATTATGCATATCTCTTTTAGTTATTAGAGAGATTGAGATATTTTATTCTTTAATAAATAACTAGCAGCCCAACGTTGTGTAGAAATTTGGGAGGATTAGAATCGCACGAAATGTATAATTCAGCGACGTATCGTCACATGTGAGGACCGTTTTACTTTGTACGTTGGAAAATATCAGGACCGGCACCACAAAACAGTCTGTGTTTAATTATGCACATCTCTTTCAGTTATTTGAGAGATTGAGCTTTTACCGTGTGTATTTAATAACTAACAGGCCAACGTTTTATAGAAATTTAGGGAAATTAGAATCACACATGAAATGTATAATTCAGCGACGTATTGTCACATGTGAGGACCGTTTTCCTTTGTACGTTGGAAAAAAGCAGGACCGGCACCTTAAAACAGTCTGTTCCTAATTATGCATATCTCTTTCAGTTATTAGAGAGATTGAGATATTTTATTCTTTAATAAATAACTAGCAGCCCATCATTGTGTAGAAATTTGGGAAGATTAGAGTCACACAAAATGTATAATTCAGCGACGTATTGTCACATGTGAGGACCGTTTTCCTTTGTACGTTGGAAAAAAGCAGGACCGGCACCTTAAAACAGTCTGTTCCTAATTATGCATATCTCTTTTAGTTATTAGAGAGATTGAGATATTTTATTCTTTAATAAATAACTAGCAGCCCAACGTTGTGTAGAAATTTCGGAGGATTAGAATCGCACGAAATGTATAATTCAGCGACGTATCGTCACATGTGAGGACCGTTTTACTTTGTACGTTGGAAAATATCAGGACCGGCACCACAAAACAGTCTGTGTTTAATTATGCACATCTCTTTCAGTTATTTGAGAGATTGAGCTTTTACCGTGTGTATTTAATAACTAACAGGCCAACGTTTTATAGAAATTTAGGGAAATTAGAATCACACATGAAATGTATAATTCAGCGACGTATTGTCACATGTGAGGACCGTTTTTCTTTGTACGTTGGAAAAAAAGCAGGACCGGCACCTTAAAACAGTCTGTTCCTAATTATGTATATCTCTTTCAGTTATTAGAGAGATTAAGATATTTTATTCTTTAATAAATAACTAGCAACCCAACGTTGTGTAGAAATTTGGGAAGATTAGAGTCACACGAAATGTATAATTCAGCGACGTATTGTCACATGTGAAGACCGTTTTCCTTTGTACGTTGGAAAAAAGCAGGACCGGCACCTTAAAACAGTCTGTTCCTAATTATGCATATCTCTTTCAGTTATTAGAGAGATTGAGATATTTTATTCTTTAATAAATAACTAGCAGCCCAACGTTGTTTAGAAATTTGGGAGGATTAGAATCGCACGAAATGTATAATTCAGCGACGTATCGTCACATGTGAGGACCGTTTTCCTTTGTACGTTGGAAAATATCAGGACCGGCACCTCAAAACAGTCTGTGTTTAATTATGCACATCTCTTTCGGTTATTTGAGAGATTGAGCTTTTACCGTGTGTATTTAATAACTAACAGGCCAACGTTTTATAGAAATTTAGGGAAATTAGAATCACACATGAAATGTATAATTCAGCGACGTATTGTCACATGTGAGGACCGTTGTCCTTTGTACGTTGGAAAAAAGCAGGACCGGCACCTTAAAACAGTCTGTTCCTAATTATGCATATCTCTTTCAGTTATTAGAGAGATTGAGATATTTTATTCTTTAATAAATAACTAGCAGCCCAACGTTGTTTAGAAATTTGGGAGGATTAGAATCGCACGAAATGTATAATTCAGCGACGTATCGTCACATGTGAGGACCGTTTTCCTTTGTACGTTGGAAAATAGCAGGACCGGCACATCAAAACAATCTGTGTTTAATTATGCACATCTCTTTCAGTTACTTGAGAGATTGAGCTATTTTACCGTGTGTATTAAATAACTAACAGGCCAACGTTTTATAGAAATTTAGGGAAATTAGAATCACACATGAAATGTATAATTCAGCGACTTATTGGCACATGTGAGGACCGTTTTCTTTTGTACATTGGGAAAAACCAGGACCTGCAACTTAAAACAGTCTGTGCCTAATTATGCATATCTCTTTCAACTGCACGCAAATCTAGTGATGTGTATGTTAAATATACATAAATATATAAATTAGTTAATCATATTTATATTTGGAACCTTTAAATTATATTATTACTGATCCCATTAAAAGGGTCTGGGTTGTTACGTTGCATATAATTAAATACTGGGACCGGTCTTCGTAATTTCCAGGTTCCAGCATGTGCCATTACACATCTGTGAACAAATTGGGACCGGTCCTGATAAGTCACTTTTCATATAGGAATATACTGGGACGGTGCCAATATGTGCCATTTGTCCTAGTATGTGCCATTTCGTCTCCGAAATGGTCCTAACATGTAACATACCATAAACATATATATATATATGTATATATATATATATATATATAATATATATACATTAATTACAAACTTGTAAATAGATATATGACAGGAAACTATTAATTTACCTATAAAGTTTGAAGAATAGAAAATACATTGAAACTGCCAGAAGTAGAACTATAAACAACATGATGCTGTATACTAATACCGGAACTATAAACCGCATGATGATGTATACTAATACCAGAATGCAATGATATACTAATTCTAATGTCACATATTCCATTCTGATCATCTCTAAAATAATAATAAGAGTTTGTAATTAATTATATCCAACATATAAAAACTACTTTTATTAATGGTAGATATTAATTATATTTTGTCAAATTTTGATTCTATTAAAAATAAAATTATGGACGAAAAAATTAAATGATACATTTAAAAAAAATTCAGTTATTAATGAATTAGTTTTCAAACAATAAACATATTGGGTTATTGTATTAATTTTTTCTGTTTGAATTAAGTAAAATATTTTGCTGATTACTGTAGTATAAAATTTTATTGCATAAGTCAATAGGAGTGCATCAAGTATAAAGACAAATAATGATATTGTTAGCTTATGTTATTCTACCCTATTCAATGTTTCATACACATAATGGTTTAAAATAGATAATAAATAGATACAGAACTACTTTTACTTTTAAAATAACTTCTTAAATATGTTATCTTTTGATATTATGGTTATATACATATAATGATATATATTACAATTTTGGTACATATGTACCGCATTGTACTTTTACTCAATTATTATCGTCATTACTTACATACAGATAAAGTGCTTATATTTCTTTATATGTGTTAATTACCTGAGATTAAAATCCCGAGGTAGGCAATGCATAATAACCATATTATAAAAGACAATGTCTCCCGTTGTACAGGTGCCCGATTCCATTCCACACGATCCAGAAAATTTGTAATCTTTCTATAAATGTACCGATAGCATGACCTACAAATAGTTAAATATAATTTATATACATACATCCGTGATTGCGAGCAAGAGAGCGCGCGCGCGCGTGTGTGTGCATATGTGTATATATGGTTGCGTTCACATACATCATCTGATAATTTGATAATACTATGGATAAATCGTTGCAAGACGAATGTTTTAAAATAGAAAACATTTTTGAATGCATAAACTATTAATTGTATTAATGCTGTCACATTTAATGATAAACAACAAAATATTTAATAATTTTCTTATAAAGAAAATTTTATAATAATATTGTTTGATTAAGCATTTACATTAATATATTTATTATTAATTATTATTGTAATATACCATTATCTATTATTAAATATATTTTTGGTATTTTAATAAACATTTTACGTAAATATAAATCCGTGTACAAAACTTAAAAAAAGTAAAGAAGCACGCTCCGTACAACATCTTTAATAAAAAAAATTTTGTTCCAATTTAGTTTTATAGTCCAATTTGTATTTTTTACTACAAGAAAAGTAATATCAGAAGGTATACGCTAAGTGAACATGATATTAAAATACGATTACGCAACTGCTTTGACCATTCCAATCCCTTATACATAGTAGGTACAATTTCGCTTCTTTAATTAAAAAGCAAATATTTATAAATTGTTAATTGATATTAATATAAATTTTAATTTATATTATTTAAATAGTTATAATATTTATTACTTAAATTATTATTATATATAATTAAAAATTTATAATTTATAAACGCACGTACACTTGGCGCAAGACGCTACTGTGTCTCTTGATAAGTTATGTTATATATAGAAAAAAGTCCCCTATTATGAGATAGGATTCCTAATATGAGATAACGGTGTTTCTTTTAAACTAATAGGCCCAGATAGGGCCTAATAGTTTAAAAAAAACCTAGTTATCTCATATTAGGAACCTCTATCTCATAATAGGGGACTTTCCTCTATATATATATTTATTATAAACTTGAAAGAGTAGATATAGTAAAAGAATATTAATTTACCTATCATTGTAACAGAATATGCATAATACGGTCATAGTAACGATATACACCACTAAGAAGGCTACTAATGGCAAATCAACATTAACGTTATGTTCAGTACCACTTTGCCGTTTGTTAACATGATGTAATATTACATTTTCGTCATCAAATTTTGTATTGTTTTTTATGTCTGTACTATTAGTTAATTCTAACGTCACATTTTCCGCTCTGATGTCTAAAATAATAAGAACAGTTTGTAATTAATTATATCCAACATAAAAAAACTATTTTTTTAATGGTAGATATTATTTATATTTTGTCAAATTTTGATTTTATTAAAAATAAAATTATGGACAAAAAAATTAAATGATATATTTAAAAAAAATTCAGTTATTAATAAATTAATTTTCAAACAATAAACATATTGGGTTATTGTATTAATTTTTCCTGTTTGAATCAAGTAAAAAGACGAATAATTATATTGTTAGCTTATGTTATTCTACACTATTCGATGTTTTATACATAATGGTTTAAAATAGATAATAAATAGATACAGAACTACTTTTACTTTTAAAATAACTTTTTAAATATGTTATCTCTTGATATTATGGTTATATACATATATACATATTATGATATATATTACAATTTTGGTACATATGTACCGCATTGTACTTTTACTTAATTATTATCGTCATTACTTACATACAGATAAAGTGCTTATATTTCTTTATATGTGTTAATTACCTCCGATTAAAATCACGATGATGGCAGCCCATAATATCCGTATTATACGAAACATTGTCTGTAGAAACATTTTTCTGTAGGAAACTTAACTGGACAAATTGTACTATTTTCAATATCACGCAATCGTAACAAATCTCGTAATATCAGAATATAATAACGATATTATTCTTTATGGCTGAATGGGAAATGCAGCAGTACTCTAATTGTCCAACCGTTGAAATATCTTACATGAAACGAGTGAAGGATAAACTCTAAAGAAGATGGATTGAGAAAAATATATATATATATATAAATAATAAAGGAAAGCGCCGAAATAGTAAATAAAGAAATGATAATTAGAAAAAAAATAAAAAGATTTGAAATAAAATGTAATTAAAAAGAATCAAATATTACAATTACTGATGTAGAGGAGACAATTATGAATATTAAATAGCAATAAATTTTATTTGAACTAGCTGCTGATACAAAAATTAATTATAAAACTTATTACGAAAAAAAGTCAACATGTTTGTATCTGTTACTGTTGCCTGAGAAGGTCATGCAAATCATAAAATTTGAATATCATGCAACATATTTAAAATGCCAGTTATTTTACTGGAATTTCCACATATAGATATGTCAACTATATATAATGTGAAAGCATATATTATAAACATTTCTTGCATAAGTCCTCAAATGATATTGCATTGAGTGAGATAACAATTATGCTCTTTATGGAAAACGGCCTTTATTATCAGTTCTTATATCATAGGTATTTATCAACATATTAAAAACGTATATAAAAATGGAAACTTACAACAGCATTATGTCGAAATTTAAGTATAACATAATTGCTACATCAGTATCATTTAAAATTTAAGTGTATATGACGATCAGCCGTGTTAACAGGTTCTGATGATGAACATTATTGCAACCTTGTCGATTACAACTCGACTTAACAAAATATAATATTAATGTCAAAACGCGAAAATATGCACCAAAACAAACGAACCAATAATCAATATGTACTAAATCATTAGATATTCTTGACAATTAAATGCATGCTTATCAATATCAATTCGTTTATCTTACCAAATCGGGAATCTGCTTGTCCCTACGTCTTGTGTACATGACAGACAATGTGCGAATGACAACTCGACCCGAGAAGAAGAGGACAAGGACGGTTACTCTTATTTCTAATTGGCTATATCAAATAATCGCGATTGGTTATAAGCATCCGACACAAAGTTGTTTATTCTTAGTGCAACGTGTCTTTCGCGCAATCTTAAAATTATTTAAGATTAGGTTGCTTTTTAAAGATATATAATATTTTATTTATCTACACATCCTGAGAGTCGGCAAATACTTTTGTTAGTCGACAATGTGATCTTATTTTCCAGGAGAAGTAATAAGCGACGTTTTGTTCCTAATTCTCAATACTATATATCTGCGCATTATACCTTACTTTAGGGATAAAAGTGTAAATGTATATAGGGTCTCCTTAATAACATTTCGAAAGAATTACATTGACGAAGAAATTATACATTTTCTAGCTTATTTGTGTGAGTATCCATTTCAATGTTTCTTTTAAAAAGAAGATAATTTTAAATATTCCTATACATATTAGATATTTAAATATTTTTTAAATATCAATTTTAAATATTTTTGTAATTTTAAATACACATTCTTTTATTTTAAAATTATTACTTTCTAGCTTTACGTTGTCTCAACTCTCAAATTATCTTTGTTATAAAAGTAGTAATATTATAAGTATCGCAACTGAGTATGAGTATATGACAGATAATGTGCGAATGACAACTCGATCCGAGAAGAAGAGGAAAAGGACGGTTACTCTTATTTCTAATTGGCTATATCAAATAATCGCGATTGGTTATAAGCATCCAACACAAAATTTTTTATTCTTAATGCCACGTGTCTTTCGCGCAAATACTTGGGCCTGTATTCTGAACTCTCTTTTATCTATAAAAGCACTCCTTTATAGATAAAAGAGAGTTCAGAATATGGGCCTTATACTTTTATTTCAAAATTGTTACTTTCTAGCTTTGCGTTGTCTCAACCTTTCTTTTTTGTTATAAAAGTAGTGATATCGCGCCATCTGAGCATGAGTTTATATACATTATAAAATGTCATTCTTGTATTAACATTCTTAACAGGATAATGTATGTGTAATGTATGAAATATTTAATGCCAAAAAACTTGGCATTGAGCATCAAATGTTTATTATGAAATTCTTTTTATTATTATACTTATCAAAATAACAGAATATTTTATGCAAAACAACTTGTTGTTGCTAGATAAATATAGATGCAAATATTTCATGTAGAGAAAAAAAGGCGTCTCTTTATGTATGTACGTACACGTAAGAAGATGCACCAAGTTTTCGTTTTATGTTCTTTATAAGTTTGTTTTTTAATGAAAAAAAATATTTTCAAAAATGTTTTTATGAATAAAATTTGTCAACAAGCACTAGTTAGATTGATTTTATAACTATTTTCAAACAGTTAATTTTTTTTATGTTATACACATTTGGATGCATTTTATGTACTTGACGTATATTTTTTACATTTGTAAAGCCTTCATTAATAAAATTTTATTATTTTTTTATAGAAATTATAGAAAAATATAGATCAATTTTGAAATTTTATGAAAAAATTTAAAATTATAGAAGCAGCAATCAAAATAGTAGCACTAAATAAAGTTTCGTTAAAACTGCGTAAAAGGTTGCACCTCATCGATTTTATTGCCACTTAATGTGTTGTAGGGGAAGTTCTTTTGAGTATTTTTCCGCAAAAGCAAAGTAAAGAACGGCATTGGTTTAGAAGATAAGATGTATACCTTTTATGCAGTTTTATGCAGGCCAAAGTTTCTTATATTGAGTATTATATTTATAATTAATACACCTACACAGATTTAACTACATATTGTATATTCTTTTCCATATGGTTTGTCTGGAATTTCACACTAAATAAACTTTTAATTATAATATCTCATAAACTAGAGCTATCATGAAAAATCTGGAAACATCTTTGTAATAAAACTGATGAGATAAACTTTCGATTGTAACGAATCCGGTTAAAACTAGTGCAGTCAACCCCGAAGTTTTAAGATCTATTTTGCGAAACGTGACAATTTTTCTGGTTCAAATTTACATTTCCTAATACATAACGAATTTGTCCCCTCAACGGATTTTCGCAACGCTTCCATAATATTTTTTATATGTCTTTTATGCAACACATTTTAAAGAGAAAAAGAGATGTAGCAAAAGCAACAGAGTTACTGGAAGAAAGAGACAGGAAGAAAAAAGGAATGGGAGAAAGAGAAAGCACATTCAAAAAAGATAATTGATTACAATAAAGTCAATACAAGCAGTGAAATGCATTTACTGATCGAGGCACTTTTTGTCTGTTCCATGTCAAGACGAAATCATCAGATGGAATTAATGATAAAAACATTTGTTAATGCAAATGTATGTATAAAGTAATCAATGTAATTTTTCCTGATAAAATATAATGAACATTTTTATATGTATTAAAAGACAAACGTATGTATCATGTATATTATGGATACAGAATAAGTTTTAACAAGTGATTTTGAAGTAATAAATGCAATTGCAAATTCATTAGTGTAGATCAATGTTATAGTTAATATAATCTGCTAATGTGCAAAAGAAATTATTTTTTATTATTATATACATACGAGTATGTGCGTAATATTTTGTACATAAACCATATTAAATCTGTGTTTTGAAGAAATATTTTTAATTAACAATAATTAACTTTCAGTAGATATTATTTTAAGGAAAAGAATTATGTATAACGCAAAAATAAATTTGTAATTTATTAGTATCTATTGTCAATATTTATATTTATATTTGTAACATATAATCCATTACAAGAGAGACAGTCGTTATAATATATGTGAACTATGACAATATTGTAATATGCGCGATCTTTAATTTTATTACATAATTTATTTAAAGTTATGTACATATATCTTAAATTTGAGAAAAACAGCGCGTAGTATTTCGACCAAATATGTGTATATATATACATATATGTATATTAATTTATACTACATTACATAAATTATATACATATATATGTGTATATATAAATTATACTCATATTACCTTCATATAAGTTGTTGTTTATGCATTATTATTATATGTGGTATATGTATATAATTATCACATTATATGTAATTGCTTATGCATTATTGTAAAAGACTATGAACTGCATAAATATAATTATATTACTAAAATAACATCATTCATCCCTATATTTTTTAGTCGGTGAACGACTAAAACCATCTTTGACTCAAACATTTCAATTGAAATTCTTTTTGTAGCAAATAAGAAATTTCAATTTGATTGAACTTTGTAATCCATGTGTATTTTGAGCAGTCCTAAGTCTTTAGTTCTAGAAGTAGATCTCCCTTTATAAACTTATTTCAAATTTAAGATATATTTCAGAAGGTTTAAAATAAATTTGTGTCGATAATGAGTGCTTTAGTAAAAGATAAGTTACTTATTCATAAAAATTCTAGACTTTAGTTTAATAAATATAGTTATCAATTTTGACTAAATTTAAGATTTTATATCTTATTGTGATGTCATTTTTCAAATTAGAAGTATGAACAAGAAATTAATCGCGTTAAATAAACACATTTAGTGGAATTATATTAAAATCTAAGATTTACCTTAACTATATGAGCAGTTACATACTTAGATATAAACATATACTATATGTTTAATATTTATGTAACCAGTTTCAATAAATCAGAGATTTAATTATAATAATAAATCTTAAATTTAATGTCAAAACACTCAAATTTATTAAATTAAAGTCTAAGGTTTATTTACGTTAACCGCACGTACACTAAGAAGAAGTAATAGCAAATGCCTTTCCTGGACTTGGAATTTACCTCGCAAGCTGTAATCATAGTAGTATGTTAAACAACTAAATTACTGAGTCGTCGCAATTCGTAATAACAAGCTGCTTTCAGGTGCGACAAGTAGCTCCTGCAAAAGTGATTATTAAACGTTGTAATTATTTATACTAATATAATTAATAATTTTATATAATACTATAAGAAATATAAAAGGATATGATATAAAATTTTAATAGAATGATTAGTTTTGAAATCAACTCGGTATTGGAAAAAATATTATTTTGTATATCCATATAAATAATAAATAACAAATTGATAATACAGTATTGTAATGAGTGAAACCCGTATTGTATCATTTCTTCAAGATACGGTGCAATAAAACAAAGAAAATAAGAAGATATTATATCCATCCAATATGACAATCAGATAACACAGAAATATACAAAATAAGAATTGTAAATTTTTCTTTGAGAAATAGTAAACAATTTGCGTTGCTATGTTTGTAAGTATAAAACAGAATTCAGAGATCGAAAAGATGAAGAACTAGAAACATTCTAACATTCAAATTCAAAATATAATTTTAAAAAGATTTTAAATTTTTATTAAGTAACGCTTGTATTGCTATGTTCATGAAAAATTTACGAGTATATTCTTCAATATGATATATATATTAGTTACTTTGTACTTTATCCAAATTTCTTTTTATTCTATGTTTGGCAAATTGTCAATCGTTACTTGTGGTTGTTCATTTACATGGTGTATTACATCAGGTCCATCAAGATGTCTACGATGAGGTCGTCGGATTAAACGATACACAATGTTTCTGCAGCTTGTACAAAAGTCGCTGCAGCTACACATAGTCCAATATAAGTTATATACATATATGTATATTATATATATATATACACACACTCGCGCGCATATGTGTAACGTTTGTATGTATGTGTGTATTTTAATTATAAACTTATATGTAGATACAGGAAAATATAAACTTACCTATCGCTGATGCATACAAAAAAACAAACTAAAGTTGTAAAAACCAGCGTGATGTAGCATAATAATACCAGAACAAAAAAGAAACATGATGAATCATTATCCCGGCGTTTGTTAATATAAGGTAATATCATATTTTCGTCATCAAATCTTGTATAATTGCTTCTTATATCTGTATTACTAGTTAATTCTAACGTCACATTTTCCGCTCTGATGTCTAAAATAATAATAACAGTTTGGTATCAACTATATCCAACATACAAAAATTATTCTTATTAATGATATATATTAATTGCGTTATCAGATTTTGATTTTATTAGAAATATATTTTATTATAAATAAAAAAATTAATGATATACTTAATTAGAAAATATTCAACTATTAACAAAATTGTTAAAGAATAAAAATATGGGGTTATTATATTAATTATATTTTATTGAATTAAGTAAAATATATTTCTGATTATGGTAGTATCAAATTTTATTGTATAAGTCAGTAGGAGTGTATCAAAGTAAAATAAAGCATAATTATATTGTTGGCTTATGTTATTGCACCCTATTTGACGTCTCATACATAATTGCTTATAATAAATAATAAATAGATAGAGATAAACTACTTTTCCTTTAAAATAACTTTTCGACTATATTATCTTACGATATCATGATTATAACATCTATAATATTTTATAATGCATTATATTACACTTTTGGTACATATGTACCGCATTATACCTTTGTTTATTATTGTTATTACTTGCTAATTTACTATTGTTATTAATGTATATGTAGATAGAATGTTTATATTTTCTTATATGTTAATTACCTGAGATTAAAATCCCAACGCTGGCAATCCATAATAACTGCGTTATGAGAGACATTGCCTACTTTTTTCTTTATAAGGAATTTAACTGGACAATGTGGTACAATTTTCATTCACAATCTCAGTCGTAATTAATATTGCAATATCAGAATATAATAACGAGATTAATCTTGATGGCTGAATGAGAAATGCAGCAGTACTAACCGTTGATATATCTTACATGAAATGAGTGAAGGATAAATTCTAAAGAAGATTGATTGAGAAATACGTAATGTACAAATTAAGGAAAACGCCGAAATAGTAAATAAAGAAATGATAATTAGAAAAGGAATATAAAGAGACCCGAAATGGAATGTAATTAAATAGAATCAAATATTACAATTACTGCAGATGTAGAGAAGAGATCATTATGAGTATTAAATAGTAATAAATTTGATTTGAACTAACTGCTAATACAAAAATTAATTTTAAAACTTATTACAAAAAAGATTGAAATGTTTGTGTCTGTTACTGTTTCCTGAGAAGGTCATGCAAATCATATGAAATTTAAATATTGTGCAACATATTCAAAACGCCAGTTATTTTACTGGAAGTTTCTACACAGTCAATAGAATATGAGTAAAATGTGAAAATGTATTGTAAATATTTCTTGCATAGGTACTTCTCAAGTAATAATAATTTTGCGTTGAATGAGATAACAATTATGCTCTCTATGGAAAACGGACTTTATTATCAATTCTATTATACGTATTCATCAATTTATTTATATGTAAAAATGGGAAATTACAGCAGTATCATATAAATACTAAAGTATAATATAATTACTACATTAACGTAATTAAAATTTTAAATGTATATAACGATCAGAATCAGAGGATTTGACCAGTTCTGTGAACTTTAGTTCAACCTTGTCGGTTACAGCCCGATTTTACAAAATATTAATGTCAAAACACGGAAAGATATACAGAAACGTATGATGCAATAATCAATGTATACTAAATCGTTAGGTGTTCTTAACAATTAAATACTTATCAATATCAATTTGTTTATCTTACCAAATCGGGAATCTGCTTGTCCCTACGTCCTGTGTATATGACAGACAATGTGCGAATGACAACTCGACCCGAGAAGAAGAAGACAAACAGGTAGGTAACTCTTATTTTTAATTGGCTATTTCAAATAATCGCTATTGGTTAAAAGCATTCAACACAAAATTGTTTATTCTTAATGCCACGTGTCTTTCGCGCAGTCTTAAAATTATTTAACATCGGGTTGCTTTTTAAAGATACATTTTATTTATCTACATCCTGAAAATCAATGAATGTTTTTATTAGTCGATAATTTGATCTTATCTTTCGGGAGAGATAATAAACGAGATTTTGTTCCAAATTCTCAATACTATGTCTTAATTCGTATCATTCTTTAGTTTAAGGGATAAAACTGTAAATATATATGATTTCTTTACGTACGTAATATTTCAAAAGAATTACATTAAGAAACAATATGTATATAGAAGAAATAGTTTTAATTATTAATAATTAATTTTCCATATTATTTTCAGGAAAGGAATTATGTATAACTCAAAAATAAATTTATAATTTATGAGTATTGTCAATATTTTTATTTACATATTTGTATATCATATAATCCATTATAATTAAGGGAGAAAATCAATATAAGTAAGCTACAACATATTGTTAGCTACTTATATTGTCATATAAGTAATCTTTAATTTTAATACATAATTTATTTATAGTTATATATTTTAAATTTGAATAATTATAGCGCGTAATATTTCGATAAAATTTAATATGTGCATACATGAATATGTGTATAGGTATATATTTATACATACATACTAATTTATACTATATAATTTATATACATAGATATAAGTATAATATATGTATATAAATTATACGCATATTACGCAGCTGCATTACATTGATTGTTGCTTATGTATTATTTATATATAAATATATGTGTGTTATGAGTATATAATTATCATATTATATGGAATTGCTTATGCATTATCATAGAACACTATAAACTGCATAAGGGTAATTATATCGGTGAACGACTGAAACCGTCTTATGTTAGTTCAATTCAAATACATCTTGTAGCAAAAAAAGATTTAAATTTAATACAGGCCATCTATATTTTAAGCAAAGTCTTTAGTTCTAAAAGTGGATCTCTCTCTATAAACTTATTTTAAATTTAAGATATATTTCTAAACGTTAAAATTTTAAATATGTGTCGTTAAAAGATAATTAAGTAACTTATTTATAAAATCGTAGGTTCTAGCTTAATAAATATAGTTTATCAACATTGACTAAATTTAAAATTTTGTGTCTTATTATTATTATGTCATTTATTAAATTAAAATTATAAACAAAAAATTAGTTACATTAAGTAAACATTTGGTGGAACTGTATTAAAATCTACGATTTACTTCAACTATATGAGCAGTTAAATATATATAAACACATATTATTTATGTAAACCAGTTTCAAGAAATCAAAGATTTAATTATAATAATTAATCTTAAATTTAATGTTGATACTCTTTTAAATTCATTAAACTAAAGTCTAACAATAAGATTTGTTTGCGCTAATCGCACGTACATTAAGAAGAAATAACAGGAAATGCCTTGCCTAGGTTTAAACTTTACTTTGCAAGTTGTCATCACAGCAGTCTAAATTTTTAAGTTGTTGCGATTCGTAATACCTACTTAACAAGCTCCTTTCAGGTGAGATATGTAGCTCCTGCAAAAATTAATTATTAAAATCTGTAATTACTAATACTAATGTAATTAACAATCATAAAATACAATAAAATATAGGAAGACCTATAATATATTATATAATATTTTAATATAAGCGAAATATAAGCGTTAATTTTGAAATCAACCAAGTATTAAAAAAAATATTATATTTTACACATAAATAACAAGTAACAAATTAATGTTACAGAATTATATTGTGCCAAACGCGTTTTGCATTATTATTATATTATTTTTTGAATATACGGTGCAATACAATAAAAAGAAATTATGTCCGGCATGACAAATAAATAACACAAAAGTATGGGAAATAAAAATTTCGTTCTTCTTTAAGAAACAAAAAAACAATCTGAGTTGCTATGTTTTTAAATATAAGACAACATTCAAAGATCAAGAAAACGAAGAACTAGAGACGTTCTGACATTTAAATTCAAAATTTAATTTTACAAGGATTTTTAAATTTATATTAAACAACGCCTGCACAAAAGAATGTATTGCTATATGCCGTTCATAAATAACGGTGTATTTTTCAATGTAATACATACATTGGTTATTTTGTATTTTGTCCATATTTCTTGCTATTCTATGTGTGGCCGGTCGAGTGGCTGTATTGCATCTCCATTTAAGTGTAGCATTTCAACAGGTGCATTACGTCTCTTTACACGATCCAGATAGTTCCTAACCTTCCTACAAGAAAATCGATAGCATGGGCTCCAAATAGTTAACTATAATTTATATACATATACATACATCCGTGTTTGCAAGCGCGCGTACGCGCGTGTATATGTGTGTGTGTGTACATACATCATCTGATAATTTAATAATACTATGAATAAATCGTTGAAGACAAATGTTTTAAAATAGAAAAACATTTTTAAATGCATCAACTATTAATGTTGTCACATTTAACGATAAGCGACAAAATATTTAATAATTTTCTTATAAAGAAAATTTTATAATAGATAATATTGCTTAATTAGGCTTTTATATTAACATACTTATTATTAATCATTATTAATATATTATTATTATAAATATATTTTCAATAAACATTTTATGTAAATACGAATAAGTTGTGTATGTGTGTGTATTGTGTATATATATATATATATATATATATATATATATATATATATATATGTCGTAGCCAGATTACGAAATCCGTCATTTTATAAAACGTCTAGGCATTTTATAAAATGCGGCCACATTCTCAAATAATGCTTGAAAAAGAAATATTTTACAATCTGGTTAAGAATTTTAGTCGTTTTATAAAACGCTGACAAGCGACCCGCCACATTGTCAAACGCAACGATTTGTACATCGCTTTAGAGTCTGGCTGGTTTATTTCAGTCATTTTATGAACTGTCTTTATAGAATAACCATATATAGAAAATTAATAAGTAATTATAGGTAAATATAGGAAATTAATAGGTAATTATGTTACAATATTAATAGATAATTATGTGTATTTTTAAATGAGAAAATTTTTAGGCTTGTATAAACAGTAAACACGTTTATTACAATTAAGATTTTATAAAAAGTAACATCAGCCATTGTTTATAGCATTGAATCGTTGATATATTGAACAGTCTTTTTGTTAAAGCAGAGAATAGTTGGTATAGAAAAGTATATATATATATATACAATTTTATGTGTTAGCATTATAAATATAAAGTATTCTCTGCTTTAACCATAATTGTACAATTAAAGATGATAGTGACTGTGGCCCACCCACACAACAATTAGTTTGGGTTACACGAAACACGAAACATCGGTAAAAACGCGTTGTTCATAAAATGACTGAAATAAACTAGCCAGAATCTAAAATGGATGTACAAATCGTTGCATTTGACAATGTGGCGGGTCGCTTATTGGCCTTTTATAAAACGACTAAAATTCTTAGCCAGATTGTAAAACATTTAATTTTCAAGCATGATTTGAGAATGTGGACGCACTTTATATAATGCCTAGACATTTTATAAAATAGCGAACTTTGTAATCTGGCTACGACATATATATCTATATTAGGTAATTACAAACTTGTAAGTAGATATATGACAGGAAAATATTAATTTACCTAAAAAGTACGAAGATCAGATAAGACATTAAAACTGCCAGAATGGTTAGTATCAAATCATCCAGTATGAACAAGCATCCTAATATCAGAATGTAAAAATATGCCAAATAATCTTGTTTGTTAATATAATGTAATAATTGTAATATTATTACTTTTGTCATCAAATCTTGTATTGCTGTTTATATTTGTATTATTACTTAATTCTAATGTTATATTTTCCGCTCTGATGTCTAAAGTTATAATAGCAGTTAGTAATAATTGTAATGTCATACTTTTGTCATCAAATCTTGTATTGCTGTTTATATCTGTATTATTACTTAAATCTAATGTTACATTATCCGCTCTGATGTCTAAAGTAATAATAACAGTTTGTAATTAATTATATCCAATATACATATAAAAACTATTTTTGTTAATGTAAATATTAATTATGATATTTTGTCAAATTTTGATTCTGTTAAGAATAAAATTATAAAAAAAATTAAATGCTATTATATATTAGAAAAAATTCAGTTACTAATAAATTAATTTTTAACTTTAATAAACAATATGTTTATTAAAATTAAAAATTAATTTATTAATAACTGAATATTTTACTTAATTCAAAAAGAAAGAATTAATATCTATAATAACCTAATATGGGTTATTATAGATATTAATTTTTTCTTTTAAGCAACATATTTTGCCGCTGATTACAATAGTATCAAATTTTATTGCATAAGTCAGTGGGAGTGAATCAAGTAAAATAAAGAATAATTATATTGTTGGCTTATGTTATTGCACCCTACTTGACGTCTCATACATAATTGTTTATAATAAATAATAAATAGATATAAATAAACTACTTTTCCTTTTAAAATAACTTTTCGACTATATATTATCTTGCGATATCATGATTATACATCTATATATTATAATGCATTACATGACACTTTTGGTACATATGTATCGCATTATACCTTTATTCATTATTGTTATTACTTGCATGTAGATGTAATGTTTATATTTCCTTATATGTTAATTACCTGAGATTAAAATCCCAACGCTGTAAATCCATAATAACTCCGTTATAACAGACATTGTCTACTTTTTTCTTTATAAGGAATTTAACTGGACAAATTGTACTATTTTTACTCACAATCTCAGTCGTAATTAATATTGCAATATCAGAATATAATAACGAGATTATTCTTGATGGCTGAATAAGAAATGCAGCAGTACTCTAATTGTCCAACCGTTGAAATATCTTACATGAAAAGAGTGAAAGATGAATTCTAAAAAAAATTGATTGAAAAATATGTAATGTACAAATTAAGGAAAACGCCGAAATAGTAAATAAAAAAATAATAATTAGAGAAAGAACATAAAGAGATTTAAAATGGAATGTAATTAAAAAGAATTAAATATCACAATTACAGATGTAGAGAAAAGATATTTATGTAAATGTTAAACAGTAATATATTTTATTTAAACTAGATGCTAATACAAACATTAATTATAAAACTTATTACAAAAAAGATGAAAATGTTTGTGTCTGTTACTGTTGCCTGAGAAGGTCATGCGAATCATAAAATTTGTATATCATGCAACATATTCAAAACGCCAGTTATTTTACTGGAATTTCCATAAGTATGTCAATAATATATTAATATGAAAAAGAAGCATATATATATTATAAACATTTCTTGCATACTTCTCAAGTAATAATATTGCATTGAGTGAGACAACAATTATGCTTTATGGAAAACTTTGTTATCAATTCTATCTCATACATATTTATCAACTTATTAATATATAAAAATGGAAAATTACAACACCATTATGCCGAAATTTAAGTATAATATTATTACTACATCAATATAATTTAAAATTTAAACGTACCTATATAATGATTAGAAGTTTTGACAAGTTCTGAAAACATTATTGCCTTGTAAATTACAGCCCGACTTTACAAAATATAATATTAATCAAAACGTCAATAGATATATCAAAACAAACGATACAATAATCAATATGTACTAAATTGTTAGATATTCTTAACAATTAAATGCTTATCAATATCAATTTGAGTATCTTACCAAATCGGGAATCTGCTTGTCCCTACGTCTTGTGTATATGACAGACAATGTGCGAATGACAACTCGACCCGACAAGAAGCGGACAATTAAGGAGGTAACTCTTATTTCTAATTAGCTATTTCAAATAATCGCTATTGGTTATAAGCATCCGACACAAAATTGTTTATTTTTAATGCCAGGTGTCTTTCGCGCAGTCTTAAAATTATTTAAGATTGGGTTGCTTTTTAAAGATATATAATATTTTATTTATCTACACATCCTGAAAGTCGGCGAATGCTTTTGTTAGTCGACAATGTAATCTTATTTTCTGGGAGAGATAATAAGCGACGTTTTGTTCCTAATTCTCAATACTCTATATCTGCGCATTATACGTTACTTTATAGGGATAAAAGTGTAAATGTATAGGGTCTTCTTAGTAACATTTTAAAAGAATTACATTAACGAGGAAAATATACATCTTCTAGCTTATTTGTGTAAGTAAATATCCATTTCAATGTTTCTTTTAAAAAGACGTTAAATTTAAATATTCTTATACATATTAAATATTTTTTAAATATTAATTTTAAATATTTTAAAAATTTTTTAAACATATTTTTTTATTTTAAAATTATTACTTTCTAGCTTTGCGTTGTCTCAACTCTCAACCTATCTATGTTATAAAAGTAGTGATATTAAGTATCGCAACTGATTGTGTGTATGAGTTTATATACATTAAAAAATGTAATTCTTGTTAATATATCACACATTAATCTGTTAAGAATGTTACTACATTCTTAATACATTAATGTGTGATGTGTGTGTAAAATATTTCATGCAAAAAACTTGATATTGAGCATCAAAATTTGTGTTTACTATAAAATTTATTTTTTTTATTATTTCTATGCTTATCGAAATAACAGAATATTTCATGCAAAATAACTTGGCGTTGCTAGATAAATATAGATGCAAATGTTTCATGCTGAAAGAAAAACCTGTCTCTCTATGTATGTACACGTAAGAAGGTGCACCAAATTTTTGTTTTATGTTCTTCTTAAGTTTGTTTTTTAATGTAAAAAATATTTTCAAAATTATTTTTATGAATTAAACTTGTCAATAGCACTCATTAGATTGATTTCATAACTATTTTCTAACAGTTAAACATCGCATACACATTTGGATGCGTTTTATGTACTTGGTGTATATTCTTTACATTTGTAAAGTCTTTTTTAATGAGGTTTTACTTTTCTTTGTAGAAATTATAGAAGATTATAGAACAATTTTTACATTTTATAAAAAAAATTAAAATTTGGAAACTGCAAACCAAAATAGTAGCACTAAATAAAGTTCCGATAAAACTGCATAAAAGGTTGCACCTCACCGATTTTATTGCCACTTACAATTAATATGTTTTAGGAGAAGTTTTTCTAAGTATTTTTCTACAGGAAAAAAGTGGGGAACGGCCATTGGTTTAGAAGATATAACAAATTGAGTGTAACCATTTATGTAGTTTTACCAATGTTTCTTATATAGCGTATTATATTTATAGATAATTAATACACCTACAAAGATTTAACTACATATTCTATATTCTTCTCCATAGCTTATCTAAAATTTTACACTAAATAAACTTTTAATTACAATATCTCATAAACTAGA
Source organism: Leptothorax acervorum (assembly GCA_035220615.1). NCBI lineage: Eukaryota > Metazoa > Arthropoda > Insecta > Hymenoptera > Formicidae > Leptothorax > Leptothorax acervorum. Next base: position 47,465 of record JASTWQ010000643.1, on the reverse strand, counting down.
GCTATCATAAAGAATCTAAAAACACTTTTGTAATAAAACATTGAGGTAAACTTTCGATTGTAACAAATCCGGTTAAAATTGGTGTTGTCAACAGGTCTTGAGATCCATTTTGCGAAATGTGACGATTTTTCTGTTTTAGATTCACGCTTCCTACATAGCAAATTTGTCTCTCAATGGGTTTTCGCAACGCTTCTATAATTGTGACGATTTTTCTGTTTTAGATTCACGCTTCCTACATAGCAAATTTGTCTCTCAATGGGTTTTCGCAACGCTTCTATAATATTTTTCATATGTCTTTTATGTAACACACATTTCGAAGAGAAAAAGAAATGTAGCAAAAGCAACAGAGTTACGGGAAGAAAGAGACAAAAAGAAAAAAATGAGAGAGAGAGAGAGAGAGAGAGAGAGAGAGAGAGAGAGAGAGAGAGAGCACATTCAAAAGATGAAGTTGATTACGATAAAGTCAATACAAGCAGTGAAATGCACTTACTGATCGTAGTACTTTTTGTCTGTTCCAAGTCAAGACGAAATCATCAGAGGGAATTATTGATAAAAGACATTTGTTAATGCGATTATTTGTATAAAGTTATTATAATGCAATTTTTCCTCATAAAATATAATGGGCATTGTTATAGAATATAGGACAAACGTATGTAGCATGTACACTAAGGGAACAGAATAAGTTTTAACACGTGATTTAGAAATAAATAAATGCAATTGCAAATCTATTAAACAGGGTCAATGTACTTAATATAATCTTCTAATGTGCAAAAAAAATTATTTTTTATTACTATATACACATGTGGGTAATATTTTATGCATAGATTATATTAAATCTGTGTTTCAAAGGAAATAGTATTAATTAACAGTAATTAATTTTTAGTAGATATTATTTTCAGGAAAGGAATTATGTATAACGCAAAAATAAATTTGTAATTTATGAGTATCCATTGCCAATATTAATATTTATATTTGTAAGATATAATCCCTTACAAGAGAGACAGTCGGTATAATATATAAGAGCTATGACAATATTGTAACATGCGCAAACTTTAATTTTATTACATGATTTATTTAAAGTTATATATCTCTTAAATTTGAAAAAAATAACGCGAAATATTTTGATCAAATATGTTTATATATGTACATACATGTATATTAATTTATACTACATAAATTATATACATATATTCATATTTATAGTTGTTGTTTATGCATTATTATTATATGTGGTATATATAATTATCACATTATATGTAATTACTTATGCATTATTGTAGAAGTATGATAAAAATACAAATATGTGTATATATGTACATACATGTATATTAATTTATACTACATAAATTATATACATATATATGTGTATATATAAATTATACTCATATTAACCAGCTTCTTCATATTAGTTGTGGTTTATGCATTATTATTATATGTGGTATATATAATTATCACATTATATGTAATTACTTATGCATTATTGTAGAAGACTACAAGAACTACGGAACTGTATAACTATAATTATTTTACTAAAATAATATTATTTATTTTATCTTTTTTAATCGGTGAATGACTAAAACCGTCTTTGACTCAAACATTTCAATTGAAATTCTTTTGTAGCAAATAGGAAATATCAATTTGATTAAACCTTGTAATTTATCTGTATTTTTAACAGAGTCCGAAATCTTTAGTTTTAGATGTAGATCTATAAACTTATTTCAATTTAAGATATATTTCTCAACGTTTAAAATAAAGTATTGTTAATAAACACTTTATTAAACGATAAGTACCTTAATTATTTATATACATTATCCTAGACTTTAGCTTAATAAATATAGTTTATCAATATTGACTAAATTTAAGATTTTATGTTATATTATGATGTCATTTTTCAAATTAGAACTATGAACAGAAAACTATTTACATCAAGTAAACATTTGGTAGAATTATATTAAAATCTAAGATTTACTTCAACCAGGTGAGCAGTTACATATTTATAAACATATACTATATGTTTATTATTTATGTAACCAGTTTCAATAAATCAGAGATTTAAGTATTATAATAATATATCTTAAATTTAATGTTGATACATTCTGAAATTTATTAAATTAAAGTCTAAGATTTATTTACATTAATCGCACGTACACTAATTGTAAGAAGAAGTAACAGGAAATGCCTTGCCTAGTTTTTGAATTCACTTCGCAAGTTGTCATTATAGTAGTAGGTATTCTAAATTAAGTCATCGCGATTCCTAGTAATAAGCTGCTTTCAGATGAGAGATGTAGCTGCTGCAAAAATGATTGTCAAACATTGTAATTATTTATACAAATGTAATTAATAATTATAAAGTACTAAGAAATATAGATATAATAGAATTTATGATATAAAATTTTTAATAGAATGGTTAGTTTCGAAATCAACTCGGAGAAAATGCTATTTCGTATATATAAGTAACAAATATATAACAAATTGGTAATACAGTATTGTATTGAGCCAAACATCATATCGTAAAGATATGATGCAGTAAAATAATTAAAAAGAAATTATGTCCGGCATGACAAATAAATAACACAAAAGTATGGGAAATAAAAATTTCATTCTTCTTTAAGAAACAAAAATCAATCTGTGTTGCTATGTTTTTAAATATAAGACAACATTCAAAGATCAAGAAGACGAAGAATTAGAGACGTTCTGACATATATTTAAATTCAAAATTTAATTTTACAAGGATTTTTAAATGTATATATTAAAGAACGCCTGCACAAAATAATGTATTGCTATATGCCGTTCATAACGGTGTATTTTTAAATGTAATACATACATTGGTTATTTTGTATTTTGTCCATATTTCTTGCTATTCTATGTGTGGCCGGTCGAGTGGCTGTATTTCATCTCCATTTAAGAATTGCATTTCAACAGGTGCAATCTCCCGTCTCATTATACGATCCAGATAGTACAGATATTTCTTATATAGAAACCTTCTCATAAATTAATTATTATTAATATATTATTATTATAAATATATTTTAGTATTTCAATAAACATTTTACGTAAATACGAATAAGTTGTGTATGTGTGTGTATATTGTGTGTGTATATATATATATATATATATATATATATATATATGTTGTAGCCAGATTACAAAATCCGTCATTTTACAATACGTCTAGGCATTTTATAAAACGCTAACAAGCGACCCGCCAGAATCTGGCTGGTTTATTTCAGTCATTTTATGAACTGTCTTTATAGAATAACCATTTATAGAAAATTAATAGGTAATTATAGGTAAATATGAAAAATTAATGTGTATTTTTTAATGAGAAAATTTTCAGGCTTGTATAAACAGTAAACACGTTTATTACAATTAAGATTTTATAAAAAGTAACATCAGCCATTGTTTATAGCAGTAAATTGTTGATATATTGAACAGTCTTTTTGTTAAAGCAGAGAATAGTTGGTATAGAAAAGTATATATATATATATATATATATATACAATTTTATGTGTTAGCATTATAAATATAAAGTATATTCTCTGCTTTAACCATAATTGTACAATTAAAGATAGTGACTGTGGCCCACTCACACAACAATTGGTTTGGGTTACACGAAACACGAAACGTCGGTAAAAACGCGCCGTTCATAAAATAACTGAAATGAACTAGGCAGAATCTAAAACGGATGTACAAATTGTTGCGTTTGACAATTTGGCCGGTTGCTTATTAGCGTTTTATAAATCAACTAAAATTCTTAGCCAGATTATAAAACATTTCATTTTCAAGCATGATTTGAGAATGTGGCCGCACTTTATAAAATGCATGTCTGTGAAGTTGGCATATCATTTTCCAGCAGATCAAAAATAAAAGGGAGTTCTTGACGCATGCAGTCGAGTTCTATAGTTCCTGATACTTTTTAGTAATAGTTCTGGTGATTTTACCCAAAAAACAGTCGGATCGAAAAAATGATCTGCTAACTTCCCGTAGCAGATCATTTTCTAGCAGATCAAAAATGAAAAAGAGTTCTTGTCGCATGCAGTCGAGTTCTATAGTTCTTATACTTTTTAGTAATAGTTCTGGTGATTCTACCCAAAAAACAGTTGATTGAAAAAATTATCTGCTAGTTTTCCGTAGCATAGAGTGAGATGCCGAAGAAATTTCGGAGTTCCAGTTTATCTAAAATATTTTTCGAATAGTTCTGAGCATACTAAAGCATTTTCTAAAGAGTTTCCGACACTAGCAATGTTGCATGATTGTTTAAAAAATTAATACCGCTCGAAAACCGAGTATTTAGAGAGAATAGAGTGATATGCTGTACGAAATGTCGCAGTTCCGGTTTATCTAAAATATTTTTCGAATAGTACTAAACATACTGAAGCATTTTCTAAAGAGTTCCCGACACTAGCAATGTTGCATAATTATTTAAAAAATTAATACCGCTCGAAAACCGAGTATTTAAAGAAAATAGAGTGAGATGCTGTACGAAATGTCGCAGTTCCGGTTTATCTAAAATATTTTTCAAATAGTACTAAACATACTGAAGCATTTTCTAAAGAGTTCCTGACACTAGCAATGTTGTATGATTGTTTAATAAATTAATATCGCTCGAAAACCGAGTATTTAGAGAGAATAGAGTGATATGCTGTACGAAATGTCGCAGTTCCGGTTTATCTAAAATATTTTTCAAATAGTACTAAACATACTGAAGCATTTTCTAAAGAGTTCCTGACACTAGCAATGTTGCATGATTATTTAAAAAATTAATACCGCTCGAAAACCGAGTATTTAAAGAGAATAGAGTGATATGCTGTACGAAATGTCGCAGTTCCGGTTTATCTAAAATATTTTTCGAATAGTTCTGAGCATATTGAAGCATTTTCTAAAAGTTCCCGACACTAGCAATGTTGTATGATTGTTTAAAAAATTAATATCGCTCGAAAACCGAGTATTTAGAGAGAATAGAGTGATATGCTGTACGAAATGTCGCAGTTCCGGTTTATCTAAAATATTTTTCGAATAGTTCTGAGCATACTACAGCATTTTCTAAAGAGTTCCCGACACTAGCAATGTTGTATGATTGTTTAAAAAATTAATATCGCTCGAAAACCGAGTATTTAGAGAGAATAGAGTGATATGCTGTACGAAATGTCGCAGTTCCGGTTTATCTAAAATATTTTTCGAATAGTTCTGAGCATACTACAGCATTTTCTAAAGAGTTCCCGACACTAGCAATGTTGTATGATTGTTTAAAAAATTAATATCGCTCGAAAACCGAGTATTTAGAGAGAATAGAGTGATATGCTGTACGAAATGTCGCAGTTCCGGTTTATCTAAAATATTTTTCAAATAGTACTAAACATACTGAAGCATTTTCTAAAGAGTTCCTGACACTAGCAATGTTGCATGATTATTTAAAAAATTAATACCGCTCGAAAACCGAGTATTTAAAGAGAATAGAGTGATATGCTATACGAAATGTCGCAAGTTCCGGTTTATCTAAAATATTTTTCGAATAGTTCTGAGCATACTGAAGCATTTTCTAAAAGTTCCCGACACTAGCAATGTTGTATAATTGTTTAAAAAATTAATATCCGCTCGAAAACCGAGTATTTAGTGAGAATAGAGTGATATGCTGTACGAAATGTCGCAGTTCCGGTTTATCTAAAATATTTTTCGAATAGTTCTGAGCATACTACAGCATTTTCTAAAGAGTTCCCGACACTAGCAATGTTGTATGATTGTTTAAAAAATTAATATCGCTCGAAAACCGAGTATTTAGAGAGAATAGAGTGATATGCTGTACGAAATGTCGCAGTTCCGGTTTATCTAAAATATTTTTCAAATAGTACTAAACATACTGAAGCATTTTCTAAAGAGTTCCTGACACTAGCAATGTTGCATGATTACTTAAAAAATTAATACCGCTCGAAAACCGAGTATTTAAAGAGAACAGAGTGATATGCTGTACGAAATGTCGCAGTTCCGGTTTATCTAAAATATTTTTCGAATAGTTCTGAGCATACTGAAGCATTTTCTAAAGAGCTCCCGACACTAGCAATGTTGTATGATTGTTTAAAAAATTAATATTGCTCGAAACCGAGTATTTAGAGAGAATAGAGTGATATGCTGTACGAAATGTCGCAGTTCCGGTTTATCTAAAATATTTTTCGAATAGTTCTGAGCATACTACAGCATTTTCTAAAGAGTTCCCGACACTAGCAATGTTGCATGATTATTTAAAAAATTAATACCGCTCGAAAACCGAGTATTTAAAGAGAATAGAGTGATATGCTGTACGAAATGTCGCAGTTCCGGTTTATCTAAAATATTTTTCGAATAGTTCTGAGCATACTAAAGCATTCTCTAAAGAGTTCCCGACACTAGCAATGTTGTATGATTGTTTACAAAATTAATATCGCTCGAAAACCGAGTATTTAGAGAGAATAGGGTGATATGCTGTACGTAATGTCGCAGCTCCAGTTTATCTAAAATATTTTTCGAATAGTTCTGAACATAATGAAACTGATCTGCTAGTTTTCCGTAGCAAACATTTATTACCGATACGATGTGATAAGCTGGTGCGTCGCGCGAGTTGTGGGCTCTTTTTCGAGGCCTATATTATAGTTCTAATGCTTTTCTATGTATTTCAGAAGAGTAAAGCTTCTAGCAATTTTCGAAAATTTGTTATTTTTATTAACACCTCACCCATATAATTTTTATATGCTAATACATTTCTGTAAGTTCAAGACTGTTTTCGAATTTTAAATTGTAGAATGTATTCTTATAAAAAATTAATTTTCTGAGTGGCATAATGTTCAAGAAAATTCTGTAAAAAATGTAAATTCCGGAAAAAAAAGCAAAATTATAACTTTTATTCTTCAATGTTTTTTGCTCAAAATTTGCATAGTTCTCTTAAGTATGTTACTTTAATTAAAAAAAGGTAATCTTACTTTGACCCCATGTAACAATCGATGGTTAAATCAAATAGGTATTACAATAAGGAAAAGAGAAAATTCTGATTTAAGAGGTGGCAAGTAAATTTTACGAGCGTATTAAAATAATCTGTTACTATACGACACATTATTTTGAGTAACAACAGTAATTTATTGTAATAAAATGATTGAAATCACACGTATGTAGGGATGGGGTATGTTGACTCATATTAAAGCATGCTTAGCTTGTCTTGCTGTTGCCGCGCGCGAGATGTGTGTGAATATGTGATTTTCTACCTACAATGCTGATAGAAGCTAGATATGTATTTATATTTAATATTTTTATATTGAAGAAAACATCCAAAGTAGTTTACAATTGTTTTTCTGCAACAGCGTTTTGCTATTCGATAATTAATTTTAAAAGATACAATCTTTATCATGAAGTACATATCTGCTGTACTTCTTGATAAAGATTGTATCTTTTAAAATTAATTATGGAATAGCAAAATGCTGTTGCAGAAAAACAATTGTAAACTACTTTGGATGTTTTCTTCAACATAAGAATATTAAATATAAATATATATCTAGCTTCTATCAGCATTGTAGGTAAAAAATCACATATTCACGCACATCTCGCGCGCGGCAACAGCAAGACAAGCTAAGCATGCCTTAATATGAGTCAACATCCCTACATACGTGTAATTTCAATCATTTTATTACAATAAATTACTGTTGTTACTCAAAATAATGTGTCGTATAGTAACAGATTATTTTAATACGCTCGTAAAATTTACTTGCCACCTCTTGAATCAGAATTTTCTCTTTTCCTTATTGTAATACCTGTTTGATTTAACGGTAAAAGTTTACAATAACTTACACAGCTTGGATTACTTTGACCTTGACATATGTTGTCAAGGTCACCCTCCTGAGTGACCTTTAGAAGGTTTTAGTCGGCGGTCGCTGTTTATTAAAAAGTTATAAACAAAAAAAGTTTGGAAAATATAGCAGCTATTTTGAGTATTGGAAGGCATAAACGACTAATATTACGTTTTTTTTTAAAGCAGAGAATACTTTATTTCGCGAGAAAGTCGCTGCTTTACCATAACACAACATTTAAAGCAGTAAATTGTTGATAAATTAAAATATTTTCGTATTATATTGTACTTTTCACGCGAACCGAGGTTTATCCACACCCCCCCCTCCTGCTTTCGGGGGAGGTGCGGGAGCCCCTCCCTCGCTTACGTGTGTACTGTTTGGTAAATATTGGCTATGGTAAACAAACTTGTAAAGCGCGCCACGAACCCATGTGGCATCTCGTTTTGCGTGGAAAGTGCGACAGTCCCTGTTCCACGCGAAACGAGATGCCACATGGGTTCGTGGCGCGCTTTACAAGCTTGTTTACCATAGCCAATATTTACCAAACAGTACACACGTAAGCGAGGGAGGGGCTACCGCACCTCCCCCGAAAGCAGGGGGGGTGTGGGTGAACCTCGGTTTGCGTGAAAAATGTATGCGTGAACTATTTCGACATATATATTAGTCGTTTATGCCTTCCGATACTCAAAATAGCTGCTATATTTTCCAAACTTTTTTTTTTATAACTTTTTAATAAACAGCGACCGCCGACTAAAACCTTCTGAAGGTCACTCAGGAGGGTGACTTTGACAACATATGTCAAGGTCAAAGTAATCCGAGCTGTGTAAGTTATTGTAAACTTTTACCGATTTAACCATCGATTGTTACATGGGGTCAAAGTAAGATTACCCTTTTTTAATTAAAGTAACATACTTAAGAGAACTATCCAAAATTTTGAGCAAAAAACATTAAATAATGAAAGTTATGATTTTGCTTTTTTTTCGGAATTTACATTTTTTACAGAATTTTCTTGAACATTATGCCACTCAAAAAATTAATTTTTTATAAGAATACATTCTACAATTTAAAATTCGAAAACAGTCTTGAACTTAAAGTAATGTATTAGCATATAAAAATTATATGGGTGAGGTGTTAATAAAAATAACAAATTTTCGAAAATTGCTACAAGCTTTACTCTTCTGAAATACATAGAAAAGCATTAGAACTATAATATAGGCCTTGAAAAGAGCCCAGTACTCGCGCGACGCACCAGCATATCACATCGTATCGGTAATAAATGTTTGGTACGGGAAACTAGCAGATCAGTTTCATTATGTTCAGAACTATTCGAAAAATATTTTAGATAAACTGGAACTGCGACATTTCGTACAGCACATCACCCTATTCTCTCTAAATACTCGGTTTTCGAGCGATATTAATTTTGTAAACAATCATACAACATTGCTAGTGTCGGGAACTCTTTAGAGAATGCTTTAGTATGCTCAGAACTATTCAAAAAATATTTTAGATAAACCAGAACTGCGACATTTCGTACAGCATATCACTCTATTCTCTCTAAATACTCGGTTTTCGAGTGGTATTAATTTTTTAAACAATCATGCAACATTGCTAGTGTCGGGAACTCTTTAGAAAATGCTTCAGTATGTTCAGTACTATTCGAAAAATATTTTAGATAAACCGGAACAGCGACATTTCGTACAGCATATCACTCTATTCTCTCTAAATACTCGGTTTTCGAGCGATATTAATTTTTTAAACAATCATACAACATTGCTAGTGTCGGGAACTCTTTAGAAAGTGCTTCAGTATGCTCAGAACTATTCGAAAAATATTTTAGATAAACCGGAACTGCGACATTTCGTACAGCATATCACTCTATTCTCTCTAAATACTCGGTTTTCGAGCGATATTAATTTTTTAAAAAATCATACAACATTGCTAGTGTCGGGAACTCTTTAGAAAATGCTTTAGTATGCTTAGAACTATTCGAAATATATTTTAGATAAACCGGAACTGCGACATTTCGTACAGCATATCACTCCATTCTCTCTAAATACTCGGTTTTCGAGCGATATTAATTTTTTAAACAATCATACAACATTGCTAGTTTAGGGAACTCTTTAGAAAATGCTTCAGTATGCTCAGAACTATTCGAAAAATATTTTAGATAAACCGGAACTGCGACATTTCGTACAGCATATCACTCTATTCTCTCTAAATACTCGGTTTTCGAGCGATATTAATTTTTTAAAAAATCATACAACATTGCTAGTGTCGGGAACTCTTTAGAAAATGCTTTAGTATGCTTAGAACTATTCGAAATATATTTTAGATAAACCGGAACTGCGACATTTCGTACAGCATATCACTCCATTCTCTCTAAATACTCGGTTTTCGAGCGATATTAATTTTTTAAACAATTATACAACATTGCTAGTTTAGGGAACTCTTTAGAAAATGCTTCAGTATGCTCAGACCTTTTCGAAAAATATTTTAGATAAACCGGAACTGCGACATTTCGTACAGCATATCACTCTATTCTCTCTAAATACTCGGTTTCGAGCAATATTAATTTTTTAAACAATCATACAACATTGCTAGTGTCGGGAACTCTTTAGAAAATGCTTTAGTATGCTCAGAACTATTCGAAAAATATTTTAGATAAACCGGAACTGCGACATTTCGTACAGCATATCACTCTATTCTCTCTAAATACTCGGTTTTCGAGCGATATTAATTTTTTAAACAATCATACAACATTGCTAGTGTCGGGAACTTTTTAGAAAATGCTTCAGTATGCTCAGAACTATTCGAAAAATATTTTAGATAAACCGGAACTGCGACATTTCGTACAGCATATCACTCTATTCTCTCTAAATACTCGGTTTTCGAGCGATATTAATTTTTTAAACAATCATACAACATTGCTAGTGTCGGGAACTCTTTAGAAAATGCTTCAGTATGCTCAGAACTATTCGAAAAATATTTTAGATAAACCGGAACTGCGACATTTCGTACAGCATATCACTCTATTCTCTCTAAATACTCGGTTTTCGAGCGATATTAATTTTTTAAACAATCATACAACATAGCTAGTGTCGGGAACTCTTTAGAAAATGCTTTAGTATGCTCAGAACTATTCGAAAAATATTTTAGATAAACCGGAACTGCGACATTTCGTACAGCATATCACTTTATTCTCTCTAAATACTCGGTTTTCGAGCGATATTAATTTTTTAAAAAATTATACAACATTGCTAGTGTCGGGAACTCTTTAGAAAATTCTTCAGTATGTTTAGTACTATTCGAAAAATATTTTAGATAAACCGGAACTGCGACATTTCGTACAGCATATCACTCCATTCTCTCTAAATACTCGGTTTTCGAGCGATATTAATTTTTTAAACAATCATACAACATTGCTAGTTTCGGGAACTCTTTAGAAAATGCTTCAGTATGCTCAGAACTATTCGAAAAATATTTTAGATAAACCGGAACTGCGACATTTCGTACAGCATATCACTCTATTCTCTCTAAATACTCGGTTTTCGAGCGATATTAATTTTTTAAACAATCATACAACATTGCTAGTTTCGGGAACTCTTTAGAAAATGCTTCAGTATGCTCAGAACTATTCGAAAAATATTTTAGATAAACCGGAACTCCGAGATTTCTTCGGCGTCTCGCTCTATGCTACGGAAAACTAGCAGATAATTTTTTCAATCAACTGTTTTTTGGGTAAAATCACCAGAACTATTACTAAAAAGTATCAAGAACTATAGAACTCGACTGCATGCGACAAGAACTCTTTTTTATTTTTGATCTGCTAGAAAATGATCTGCTACGGGAAGTTAGCAGATCATTTTTTCGATCGACTGTTTTTTGGGTAAAATCACCAGAACTATTACTAAAAAGTATCAGGAACTATAGAACTCGACTGCATGCGACAAGAACTCCCTTTTATTTTTGATCTGCTGGAAAATGATATGCCAACTTCACAGACATATAAAATGCCTAGACGTTTTATAAAACGGCGGACTATTTAATCTGGCTACGACATATACACCTATATTAGAAAATTACAAACTTGTAAGTAGATATATGACAAAAAAATATTAATTTACCCAATAAGTAGGTAGATAAGCACTGGATGTCTCACAATTGTTAAATCCGCCATTATGGTGAGCGATCCTAATATCAGAATGTAAAAATATGCCAAATGATCTTGTTTGTTAATATAATGTAATAATTGTAATATCATTACTTTTGTCATCAAATCTTGTATTGCTGTTTATATTTGTATTATTGGGTACTTAATTCTAATGTTATATTTTCCGCTCTGTCTAAAGTTATAATAGCAGTTAGTAATAATTGCAATATCATACTTTTGTCATCAAATCTTGCATTGCTGTTTATATCTGTATTATTACTTAATTCTAACGTTACATTTTCCGCTCTAATGTCTAAAGTAATAATAACAGTTTGTAATTAATTATATCCAATATATAAAAACTATTTTTATTAATATAAATATTTATTATGACATTTTGTCAAATTTTGATGCTTAAGAATATAATTATGAAAAGAAAATTAAATAATATTGTATATTAGAAAAAATTCAGTTATTAATAAATTAATTTTTAACTTCAATAAACAATATGTTTATCAAAATTAAAAATTAATTTATTAATAACTGAATATTTTACTTAATTTAAAAAAAAAAATTAATATCTATAATAACCTAATATGGGTTATTATAGATATTAATTTTTTCTTTTAAGCAACATATTTTGCCGCTGATTACAATAGTATCAAATTTTATTGCATAAGTCAGTGGGAGTGAATCAAGTAATGATAAAGAATAATTATATCGTTGGTTTATGTTATTGCACCTTATTTGACGTCTCATACATAATCGTTTATAATAAATAATAAATAGATATAAATAAACTACTTTTCCTTTTAAAATAACTTTTCGACTATATATTATCTTGCGATATCATACATCTACATATTATAATACATTACATTACACTTTTGGTACATATGTATCGCATTATACTTTTATTTATTATTGTCATTACTTGCATATAGATGTAATGTCTATATTTTCTTATATGTTAATTACCTTCGATTACAATCCCAAAGATGACAATCAATAACATCCATAACAGCTCCTCTATAAAAGTCATTGACTCCCGTTGTACATGTGCCCGACGCAAGGCCCGACGCCATTCTACATAATGCACAAAATTCGTAATCTCTCTGCAAATGTACCGAATGCATGACCTACAAATAGTTAAATATAATATATATACATACATCCGTGTTCGCGATCAAGCGAGCAAGCGCACGCGCGTGTCTGTATGTGTGTGTATATATGGTTGCATGTATATACATCATCTGATAATTTGATAATGCTATGGATAAATCGTTGCAAGACAAATGTTTTAAAATAGAAAACATTTTTGAATGCATCAACTATTAATAGTATTAATGCTGTCACACTTAATGATAAGCAACAAAATATTTAATAATTTTCTTATAAATAAAATTATATAATAGATAATATTGCTTAATTAGGCTCTCATATTAATATATTTATCATTAATCATTATTAATATATTATTATTATTATATATTTTGGTATTATAATAAAAATTTCACGTAAATACGAATAAGTTATATTAATGTATGTATATATATATATATATATATATATATATATACATTAATTACAAACTTGTAAATAGATATATGACAGGAAAATATTAATTTACCTACAAAGTACGAAGAATAGATAACACATATGTACTGCCAGAAGTAGAACTATAACCAGCATGATGCCGTATACTAATACCAGAATGTAATGATATACTAATTCTAACGTCACATTTTCCGTCCTGATCACTAAAATAATAATAAGAGTTTTTGTAATTAATTATATCCAACATATAAAAACTACTTTTATTAATAGTAGATATTAATTATATTTTGTCAAATTTTGATTCTATTAAAAATAAAATTATGGACGAAAAAATTAAATGATATATTTAGAAAAAATTCAGTTATTAATAAATTAATTTTCAAACAATAAACATATTGGGTTATTGTATTAATATTTTCTGTTTGAATTAAGAAAATATTTTGTTGATTACAGTAGTATCAAAATTTTTGCATAAGTCAATAGGAGTGAATCAAGTAAAAAGACGAATAATTATATTGTTAGCTTATATTATTCTACCCTATTCAATGTTTTAGACATAATTGTTTAAAATAGATAATAAATAGATACAGAACTACTTTTACTTTTAAAATAACTTCTTAAATATGTTATTTTTTGACATTATGGTTATATACATATATACATATTATGACATATATTACAATTTTGGTACATATGTACCCCATTATACTTTTGCTTAATTATTATCGTCATTACTTACATACAGATAAAGTGCTTATATTTCTTTACATGTGTTAATTACCTTAAATTAAAATCCCGAGTTTGGCAGTACAAAATAACCATATTATAAGAGACATTGTCTCCCGTTGTACAGGTGCCCGATTCCATTCTACACGATCCAGAAAATTCTTAATCTTTCTACAAATGTACCGATAGCATGACCTACAAATAGTTAAATATAATTTATATACATACATCCGTATTCGCGATCAAGCGAGCAAGTACGCGCGCGCGTGTGTGTGTATATGTATATGGTTGCGTGCACATATATCATCTGATAATTTGATAATACTATGGATAAATCGTTGCAAGACAAATGTTAAATAGAAAACATTTTTGATTGCATTAACTATTAATAGTATTAATGCTGTCACATCTAATGATAAGCAACAATATATTTAATAATTTTCTTATAAAGATAATTTTATAATACATAATATTGCTTAATTAGGATCTCATATTAATATATTTATTATTAATCATTACTAATATATTATTATTATATATTTTGGTATTATAATAAACATTTCACGTAAGTACGAATAAGTTATATTAATGTATGCATATGTATATATATATATATATATATATATACATTAATTACAAACTTGTAAATAGATATGACAGGGAAATATTACTTTACCTAAAACGTGCGAAGAATAGATGACGCATAATTGAAACTGCCAGAAGTGGTAGAACTATAACCAGCATGATGGCGTATATTAATTCCAGAATGTAATGATGTACTAATTCTAATGTCACATTTTTCGTTTTGATCATATCTAAAATAATAATAAGAGTTTGTAATTAATTATATCCAACATATAAAAACTACTATTATTAATGGTAGATATTAATTATATTTTGTCAAATTTTGATTCTATTAAAAATAAAATTATGGACAAAAAAATTAAATGATATATTTAGAAAAAATTCAGTTATTAATAAATTAATTTTCAAACAATGAACATATTGGGTTATTGTATTAATTTTTTTTGTTTGAATTAAGTAAAGTATTTTGCTTATTGCAGTACTATAAAATTTTATTGCATAAGTCAATAGGAGTGGATTAAGTAAATATACGAATAATTATATTGTTAGCTTATGTTATTCTACCCTATTCAATGTTTCATACATAATGGTTTAAAATAGATAATAAATAGATACAGAACTACTTTTACTTTTAAAATAACTTCTTAAATATGTTATCTTTTGATATTATGGTTGTATACATATATACATATTATGATATATATTACAATTTTGTTACATATATACCGCATTGTACTTTTACTTAATTATTATCGTCATTACTTACATACAGATAAAGTGCTTATATTTCTTTATATGTGTTAATTACCTCAGATTGAAATCATGATGATGGCAGTCCATATTAACCGGTTTATACGAAATATTGTCTGTAGAAACATTTTTCAGTAGGAAACTTGACTGGATAAATTGTACTATTTTCAATATCACGCAATCGTAATAAATATCGTAATATCAGAATATAATAACGATATTATTCTTTATGGCTGAATGGGAAATGCAGCAGTACTCTAGTTGTCCAACCGTTGAAATATCTTACATGAAACGAGTGAAGGATGAACTCTAAAGAAGATGGATTGAGAATATATATGTATATATATAAATAATAAAGGAAAATCCCGAAATAGTAAATAAAGAAATAATGATTAGAAAAAAAATAAAAAGATTTGAAATAAAATGTAATTAAAAAGAATCAAATATTACAATTACTGATGTAGAGGAGATAATTATGAATATTAAATAGCAATAAATTTTATTTGAACTAGCTGCTAATACAAAATTAATTATAAAACTTATTACAAAAAAAGGTCAACATGTTTTTATGTGTTACTGTTGCCTGAGAAGGTCATGCAAATCATAAAATTTGAATATCATGCAACATGTTTAAAATGCCAGTTATTTTACTGGAATTTCCACATATAGATATGTCAACTATATATAATGTGAAAGCATATATTATAAACATTTCTTGCATAAGTCCTCAAATGATATTGCATTGAGTGAGATAACAATTATGCTCTTTATGGAAAACGGCCTTTATTATCAGTTTTTTATATCATAGGTATTTATCAACATATTAAGAACATATATAAATATGGAAACTTACAACAGCATTATGTAGGAATTTAAGTATAACATAATTACTACATCAATATCATTTAAAATTTAATCGTATGTGACGATCAGCCGTTTTAACAGGTTCTGAGAACATTATTGCAACCTTGTCGATTACAACTCGACTTAACAAAATATAATATTAATGTCAAAACGCGGAAATATGCACCGAAACAAACGAACCAATAATCAATATGTACTAAATCATTAGATATTCTTGACAATTAAATGTATGCTTATCAATATCAATTCGTTTATCTTACCAAATCGGAAATTGCTTGTCCCTACGTCTTATGTATATGACAGACAATGTACGAATGACAACTCGACCCGAGAAGAAGAGGACAAGGACGGTTACTCTTATTTCTAATTGGCTATATCAAATAATCGCGATTGGTTATAAGCTTTCCACACAAAGTTGTTTATTCTTAGTGCCACGTGTCCTTCGCGCAATCTTAAAATTATTTAAGATTGAGTTGCTCTTCTTTTAAAGATACATAATATTTTATTTATCTACATATCCTGAGATATGAGTCGGCGAATGCTTTTGTTAGTCGAAAATGTAATCTTATTTTCCGGGAAAGGTAATAAGCGACGTTTTGTTCCTAATTCTCAATACACTATATATCTGCGCATCATACCTTACTTTAGGGATAAAAGTGTAAATGTATATAGGGTCTTCTTAGTAACATTTCGAAAGAATTACATTGACAAAGAAAATATACATTTTCTAGCTTATTTGTGTAAGTGAATATCCATTTCAATGTTTCTTTTAAAAAGAAGATAATTTTAAATATTCCTATACATATTAGATATTTAAATATTTTTTAAATATTAATTTTAAATATTTTCGTAATTTTAAATACATATTCTTTTATTTTAAAATTATTACTTTCTAGCTTCGCGTTGTCTCAACTCTCAAATTATCTTTGTTATAAAAGTAGTGATATTAAGTATCGCAACTGAGTATGAGTTTATATACATTAAAAAATGACATTCTTGTGAAAGCATTATTCTATACAATTCTTGCATACTTCTCAAGTAATAATACTGCATTGAGTGAGATAACAATTATACTTTGTATGGAAAACGGACTTTATTATCAGTTCTATCATACATGTTTATCAAATTATTTATATGTGAAAATGGGAAGTTACAGCAGCATTATATCGATATTTAAGTATAATATATAATATAATTACTATATTAATGTAATCAAAAATTGAAACGTATATAACGTATATCAGAGGTTTTGACAAGTTCTGAATACTTTAGTGTAACCGACCTTGTCGGTTACAATGCAATTTTACGAAATATAATATTAATGCCAAAACGCGGAAAGGTATACAGAAACGTATGATGCAATAATCAATACATACTAAATCGTTAGGTATTCTGGACAATTAAATGCTTATCAATATCAATATTAATTTATCTTACCAAATCGGGAATCCGCTTGTCTCGTCGTCTTGTATATATGATAAGCAATGTGCGAATGACAACTCGACCCGAAAAGAAAAGGACAAGACCGTAACTCTTATTTCTAATTGGCCAATTCAAATAATCGCTATTGGTTATAAGCATCTGCCACAAAATTGTTTATTATTAATGTCTTAATGTTCTTAATGTAACGTGTCTTTCGCGCGATCTTAAAATTATTTAAGATCGGGTTGCTTTATATATATATATATAAAGATACATATTTAATTTATCTATACATCCTGAAAGTCAGCGAATGCTCTTGTTAGTTGGCAATGTGATCTTAATTTCCTGGAGTGATAAATATACCTAAATGAGATATATGATATGAAATAAGATTTTGTTCCCAATTCTCAATACTGTCTTCGAATCATCCCTTAGTTTAAGGATAAAATTGTAAATGTATATGATTTTCTTATGTAAGTAACATTTCAATAGAATTAAAGAGGAATATATTCTAGTCGATTTGAGTAAGTAAATCTATTTCAATGTTCTCCTCAGAATGAAAATAGTTTTTAATATATTTTCTTTTATTTTAATATTATTATCTACTTTTTAGCTTTCTTTTCGGGTTTTAGCAACGCTTCTATGATATTTTTCATATGTCTCTTAAGTAACATAGAGAGGAACATTTTAGAGAGAAAAAGAAATGTAGCAAAAGCAACAGAGTTACTGGAAGAAAGAGAGAGAAAGAAGAAAGGGAAGGGGGAGAGAGAGAGAGAGAGCACATTCAAAAGATGGAATTGATGACAATAAAGTCAATACAAGCAGTGAAATACACTTACTGACCGTGGAACTTTTTGTTTGTTCTAAGTCAAGACGAAATCATCAGATGGTATTAATGATAAAAGACATTCGTTAGTGCAAATATATGTATAAAGTTATTATGGCAATTTTTTTAATAAAATATAATGGGCATTGTTATAGGACCAACGTATGTAGCATGTACACTAAGGACATAGAATAAGTTTTAACAAGTGATTTAGAAATAAATAAATGCAATGCAAATCTATTAAACAGGGTCAATGTACTTAATATAATCTTCTAATGTGCAAAAGAAATTATTTTTTATTACTATATACACATGTGCGTAATATATTGTACATAGATTATATTAAATCTGTGTTTCGAATAAATAGTATTAATTAACAGTAATTAATTTTCAGTAGATATTATTTTCAGGAAAGGAATTATGTATAACGCAAAAATAAATTTTTAATTTATGAGTAACTATTGTCAATATTTATATTTATATTTGTAAGATATAATCCCTTACAAGAGAGACAGTCGGTATAATATATAAGAGCTATGACAATATTTTAACATGCGCAAACTTTAATTTTATTACATGATTTATTTAAAGTTATATATCTCTTAAATTTGAAAAAAATAACGCGAAATATTTTGATCAAATATGTGTATATATGTACATACATGTATATTAATTTATACTACATAAATTATATACATATATATGTATATATATAAATTATACTCATATTAACCAGCTCCTTCATATTTATAGTTGTTGTTTATGCATTATTATTATATGTGGTATATATAATTATCACATTATATGTAATTACTTATGCATTATTGTAGAAGTATGATAAAAATACAAATATGTGTATATATGTACATACATGTATATTAATTTATACTACATAAATTATATACATATATATGTATATATATAAATTATACTCATATTAACCAGCTCCTTCATATTAGTTGTTGTTTATGCATTATTATTATATGTGGTATATATAATTATCACATTATATGTAATTACTTATGCATTATTGTAGAAGACTACAAGAACTACGGAACTGTATAAATATAATTATTTTACTAAAATAATATTATTTATTTTTATCTTTTTTAATCGGTGAATGACTAAAACCGTCTTTGACTCAAACATTTCAATTGAAATTCTTTTGTAGCAAATAGGAAATTTCAATTTGATTAAACCTTGTAATTCATCTGTATTTTTAACAGAGTCCTAAATCTTTAGTTCTTGAAGTAGATCTATGAACTTATTTCAATTTAAGACATATTTTTCAATGTTTAAAATAAAGTATCGTTAATAAACACTTTAGTAAGAGATAAGTATCTTAATTATTTATATACGTTATCCTAGACTATAGCTTAATAAATATAGTTTATCAACATTGACTAAATTTAAGATTTTATGTCTTATTATAATGTTATTTTTTAAATTAGAATTATAAGCAGAAAACTATTTACATCAAATAAAAATTTGGTGGAATTATATTAAAATCTAAGATTTACTTTAACCAGGTGAGCAGTTACATATTTATAAACATATATACTATATGTTTAATATTTATGTAACCAGTTTTAATAAATCAGAGATTTAAGTATTATAATAATAAATCTTAAATTTAATGTTAATAAACTGACATTTATTAAGTTAAAGTCTAAGATTTATTTACATTAATAGCTCGTACACTAAGAAGAAGTAATAGGAAATGCCTTGCCTAGTTTTGGAATTCACTTCGCAAGTTGTCATTATAGTAGTAGGTATTCTAAATTAAGTCATCGCGATTCCTAGTAATAAGCTGCTTTCAGATGAGAGATATAGCTGCTGCAAAAATGATTGTCAAACATTTTAATTATTTATACGAATGTAATTAATAATTATAAAGTACTAAAAAATATAGATATAATAGAATTTATAATATAAAATTTTTAATAGAATGGTTAGTTTTGAAATCAACTCGGAAAAAATTCTATTTCGTATATATAAGTAACAAATATATAACAAATTGGTAATACAGTATTGTATTGAGCCAAACATCATATCTTAAAATATGGTGCAGTAAAAGAATTAAAAAGAAATTATGTCCGGCATGACAAATAAATAACACAAAAGTATGGAAAATAAAAATTTCATTCTTCTTTAAAAAACAAAAAAAATCTGAGTTGCTATGTTTTTAAATATAATACAAAATTCAAAGATCAAGAAGACGAAGAACTAGAGACGTTCTGACATTTAAATTCAAAATTTAATTCTACAAGAATTTTTAAATGTATATTATAAAACGCCTGCACAAAAGAATGTATTGCTATATGCCGTTCATAAATAACGGTGTATTTTTTAATGTAATATGTACATTGGTTATTTTGTATTTTGTCCATATTTCTTGTTATTCTATGTGTGGCGGGTCGAGTGGCTGTATTGCATCTCCATTCAAGTGTTGCATTACAGGGGCTTGAACAGGAGGATACCTTAGACGAACCAGATAGTGCAGATAGTTCGTATATACAACCCTTTTCATAAATTAATTATTATTAATATATTATTATTATAAATATATTTTAGTATTTTAATAAACATTTTACGTTAATACGAATAAGTTGTGTATGTGTGTATATATATATATATACACAATATATATATATATGTTGTAGCCAGATTACACGAAATCCGTCATTTTATAAAACGTCTAGGCATTTTATAAAATGCGGCCACATTCTCAATAATGCTTGAAAATGAAATGTTTTACAATCTGGCTAAGAAATTTAGTCATTTTATAAAACTACTAACAAGCGACCGTCACATTGTCAAACGTAAGCGATTTGTACATAGTTTTAGAATCTGGCTGGTTCATTTCAGTCATTTTATGAACTGTCCTTATAGAATAACCATTTATAGAAAATTAATAGGTAATTACAGGTAAATATAAAAATTAATGTGTATTTTTAAATGAGAAAATTTTCAGGCTTGTATAAACTAGTAAACACGTTTATTACGATTAAGATTTATAAAAAATAACGTCAGTCATTGTTTATAGCAGTAAATTGTTTATATATTGAACAGTCTTTTTGTTAATGCAGAGAATAGTTGGTATAGAAAAGTATATATATATATATATACAATTTTATGTGTCAGCATTATAAATATAAAGTATTCTCTGCTTTAACCATAATTGTACAATTAAAGATAGTGACTGTAACCCACTCACACAACAATTGGTTTGGGTTACACAAAACACGAAACGTCGGTAAAAACGCGCCGTTCATAAAATGACTGAAATGAACTAGACAGAATCTAAAACGGATGTACAAATCGTTGCGTTTGACAATATGGCCGGTCGTCAGCGTTTTATAAAGCAACTAAAATTCTTAGCCAGATTGTAAAACATTTCATTTTCAAGCATGATTTGATAATGTGGACGCACTTTATAAAATGCCTAGACATTTTATAAAATAGCGGACTTTGTAATGTGGCTACGACATATACACCTAAATTAGTAATTACAAACTTGTAAGTAGATATATGACAAAAAATATTAATTTACCCAATAAGTAGGTAGATCACAAGAGAAATCAGTGAATATCTCTACAAGTGGTGTATCCTCCACTATGGTGAAGAATCCTAATATCAAAATGTAAAAATATGCCAAATGATCCTATTTGTTAATATAATTAATAATTGTAATGTCATACTTTCGTCATCAAATCTTGTATTGCTGTTTATATCTGTATTACTACTTAATTCTAAGGTTACATTTCCGCTCTGATGTTTAAAGTTATAATAGCAGTGGTAATAATTGTAATATCACACTTTCGTCATCAAATCTTGCATTGCTGTTTATATCTGTATTATTACTTAATTCTAATGTACATTTTCCGCTCTGATGTTTAAAGTTATAGGTAATAGCAGTTGATAATAATTGTAATATCACACTTTTTTGTCATCAAATCTTGCATTGCTGTTTATATCTGTATTATTACTTAATTATAATGTTACATTTTCCGCTCTAATGTTTAAAATAATAATAACAGTTTGTAATTAATTATATCTAATATATGAAAACTATTTTTATTAATATAAATATTAATTATGACATTTTGTCAAATTTTGATTCTGTTAAGAATAAAAATATGAAAAATAATTAAATGATATTGTATATTAGAAAAAATTTAGTTACTAATGAATTAATTTTTAACTTTAATAACAATATGTTTATTAAAACTAAAAATTAATTTATTAATAACTGAATATTTTACTTAATTCAAAAAGAAAAAATTAATATCTATAATAACCTTATATGGGTTATTATAGATATTAATTTTTTCTTTTAAGTAATATATTTTGCCGCTGATTACAATAGTATCAAATTTTATTGCATAAGTCAGTGGGAGTGAATCAAGTAAAATAAAGAATAATTATATTGTTGGTTTATGTTATTGCACCCTATTTGACGTCTCATACATAATCGTTTATAATAAATAATAAATAAATATAAATAAACTACTTTTCCTTTTAAAATAAATTTTCGACTATATATTATCTTGCGATATCATACATCTACATATTATAATACATTACATTACACTTTTGGTACATATGTATCGCATTATACCTTTATTTATTATTGTTATTACTTGCATATAGATGTAATGTTTATATTTCCTTATATGTTAATTACCTGCGATTATAATCCCAAGGACGAAAATCCATACTAACTGCTCCTTTATAAAAGACTTTGTCTCCCGTCGTACATGTGCCCAACGCCATTGTAGACGATACCATTGTACACGATCCAGAAAATTCGTAATCTTTCTATAAATGTACCGATAGCATGGCCTACAAATAGTTAAATATAATTTATATACATACATCCGTGTTCGCAATCAAGCGAACAAACGCGCGCGCGTGTCTGTGTGTGTATGTGTATATATGGTTGTGTATACATACATCATCTGATAATTTAATAATGCTATGGATACATCGTTGCAAGACGAATGTTTTAAAATAGAAAACATTTTTGAATGCATCAACTATTAATAGTATTAATGCTGTCACATTTAATGATAAGAAACAAAATATTTAATAATTTTCTTATAAAGAAAATTTTATAATAGATAATATTGCTTAATTAGGATCTCATATTAATATATTTATTATTAATTATTATTAGTATATTATTATTATTACATATTTTGGTATTATAATTAACATTTCACGTAAGTACGAATAAGTTATATTATTGTATGTATATATATATATATATATATATATATATATATATATATAATATATATACATTAATTACAAACTTGTAAATAGATATATGACAGGAAAATATTAATTTACCTACAAAGTTTGAAGATTAGAAAACACATTGAAACTGCCAGAAGTAGAACTATAAACAGCATGATGCTGTATTTTAATACCGGAACTATAAACCGCATGATGATGTATACTAATACCAGAATGCAATGATATACTAATTCTAATGTCACATATTCCATTCTGATCATCTCTAAAATAATAATAAGAGTTTGTAATTAATTATATCCAACATATAAAAACTACTTTTATTAATGGTAGATATTAATTATATTTTGTCAAATTTTGATTCTATTAAAAATAAAATTATGGACGAAAAAATTAAATGATACATTTAAAAAAAATTCAGTTATTAATGAATTAGTTTTCAAACAATAAACATATTGGGTTATTGTATTAATTTTTTCTGTTTGAATTAAGTAAAATATTTTGCTGATTACTGTAGTATAAAATTTTATTGCATAAGTCAATAGGAGTGCATCAAGTATAAAGACAAATAATGATATTGTTAGCTTATGTTATTCTACCCTATTCAATGTTTCATACACATAATGGTTTAAAATAGATAATAAATAGATACAGAACTACTTTTACTTTTAAAATAACTTCTTAAATATGTTATCTTTTGATATTATGGTTATATACATATAATGATATATATTACAATTTTGGTACATATGTACCGCATTGTACTTTTACTCAATTATTATCGTCATTACTTACATACAGATAAAGTGCTTATATTTCTTTATATGTGTTAATTACCTGAGATTAAAATCCCGAGGTAGGCAATGCATAATAACCGTATTATAAGAGACAATGTCTCCCGTTGTACAGGTGCCCGATTCCATTCCACACGATCCAGAAAATTTGTAATCTTTCTATAAATGTACCGATAGCATGACCTACAAATAGTTAAATATAATTTATATACATACATCCGTGTTCGCGAGCAAGCGTGCGTGCGCGCACGTGTGTGGATATATGTGTATATATGGTTGCGTGCACATACATCATCTGATAATTTGATAATACTATGGATAAATCGTTGCAAGACGAATGTTTAAAATAGAAAACATTTTTGAATGCATCAACTATTAATAGTATTAATGCTGTCACATTTAATGATAAGCAACAAAATAATTTTCTTATAAAGAAAATTTTATAATAGGTAATATTGCTTAATTAGGTTCTCATATTAATATATTTATTATTAATCATTATTAATATATTATTATTATTATATATTTTGGTATTATAATAAACATTTCGCGTAAGTACGAATAAGTTATATATTAATGTATGTATATACAATGTATATATATATATATATTTATAAAGGGGTACTTATGAGGTCCGAGTGTACATATTTCAAATCAAGTATACATAAATCTATATTTCGATTTGATGGTATACAATATTATCGATATCATTATGTATATCGTACCAAGGATGATATTTTAGATTTTTAGTTATTTACATGAATCGGTCAATATCAGGACTTTTGTTATTTATAGATCGATACATATTGGGGCCGAATTTTTTACACGTATTTTAGAAGGTTAAGAGGATTGAATGATCTTTTTCACGATTTCTTAACATTCTATATATATATGTAAATGAATCTTGATGAATTAGGGTTATTGCTCATTAAATTTTCATATCTCCATGTATTAAAAAATCCCTTAATATCGTGAAAAATGATATGATGGTACACAAAACAGTAGAGTCTGCGAGTTTTTACTGGAGCAGAGCAATAAATTCAGGCGAGTTAATTAAAAAAGTTTACGACAGCTGTTTCTTATATATAATATAATTTTGTTTTTCATGATTAAATAGTTTTAGTACAGCTAGTCTTAGAAATGATTCATAAACAACATGTTATCATTGTGACAAAAAAAGCGTAAAATCACAATTTATCTTATTTTTATACTTGATATTATTTAAATAAATCATTAAAAAATTGAAAAATGTATACAGCTTAGAAAATTAAAAATTATGTTTGCAATTCGATGTCATAGAAATGTAACATAAAAATTTCATTCATTTTTATCGCATAGGGGAGCGGAGATATATAATATAACATTTACATGGAGGGAGTATATCTATACATATAGCTACAATTTTTCTCTAACTTTTAAAGCGAATATGTCAGAAACGGTAAATCGTTTTGCAATTTCACACATAGTAAGATACACAAGATTGTTAAAACTACTTTATAAAAGTATTTAGTTACAGTTACAATTTTTTGCACTGAAAATATAATTATTTCAATTACAAATTACTGACTTTGAAAAAATAACATGTTACAAAGTTACAGTTACTTAAAAAGTAACTAGTCGTCACTTTTGAGTTACTTTTTGCAATAATTATGTGTGGTGTGTGTGTGTTTTGTGTGGGTGTGTGTGTGTGTGTGTATTATTTTAAACATAAGAATATTGTGTTTAAATTTTACTAATTTATTAATATAAAAAATATCAGATTTACTTAATATGACAAAAATATGATAATAATCTTGTAGAGAAACACAAGAAATTAAAACAGAAACTGAAAATAAAAGAAAATTTCATCACGATATCTGTCGACACGTACGATCCAGAACTCTTTGATCCAGAAGTCTATATCCTCATCAGAAAATGTTATAATATTAGCATTAAGTTATATCATATACTTAACACGATGCACAAAGTCGTTATATCAAATGGAGTATCATTTCTATATGTATACGTAATAATTCGGTATGCTTGTATCATGTTTTTCAATCGCTTCAGTCATTTATTTATATTCCGTGTGAACTGGATGCTCTCCCCATTAAACAAAAAAAAATTTGTCATTTAATCAAATTCGTAATTTATTTAATACATAATAAACATGTTATTAGTGAAATGTGATACATAAACAATTGGAAAAGACTTTGGACGACTATTTGTAAAAATAGAAAAAAAAATTTTTTAAAGAAATTAAAGAGGGATTCTCTTAAAGAGAGAGGAATAGGAAATATATAAAATAACTATTAAATTAGTTACTAATTATAAAAAAGTAATTAAGTTACAGTTCCAGATTGAAAAAAGTAACGAAGTTAATTTACCGAAAAAAAAAACTTCTAACTGTAATATTGTTACAAGTAACGAGTTACTTAACTCTGATTATACATACACATTCTAAAACTACATAAAACTTTAAAATCATTAATTCGGATTTGATCTGATGGTCATACCTTCTTAAACACTCTATTCTACAAAAGATTGGGGGATTTCTATTTGAGTTTCTGTCTTCTGTTTTAAGAATCACTTGCATGTATAAGTTGAGTAGAAGAAAAGGATCAGATTCACATGAAATTCAGCTTTCCCCAAATTTTACGCGCTTTTTAATTTTGGAGAACAGAGTAAGAAAGAAAAATTAAAAATCATCTTCTTTATATTTTATTATTACATTTATAATGTAAATTTAATACAGATTTTTTTCATCTCTCATAATATATATTATATATTTTCTCTATGCCTTCCGTTTTTTTTAATTTGGTTGCTAATCCATGTTTTAACTGTCGCGATATTTCGTTTGAAAACTCCTGGATTGGCATCAATTACGTCTTGAATCTGTTGAAATGAGGGCAAAGTTTTCGAGATAATACATGTTTGAAAAGCTTGGAGTGCTACTTTTTTTCTTTTTCAGTCCAACGACGCGGCTACATTTCCAAACGGTGAAGCTGAAAGAAAGAATACATGAGTGAATTGACTAATCGGACTATGATAAATATATGATTATCTTATTATGAATATAAAAATATGAATATCTTATTTATGTGTACTTGATCGTTTTTTTTGTTTTTTTGCTTTAGGTTCTGCAAAAATATCTGCATCTGACAAATCCTCTTCGGGTTCAGATACATTGCTACAAGTCGCATGCTGGGAAGTAGATGCCGTTGTAGAATTTTCTTGATTATCAATGGAAACGTTTCAATCTGGTGCATCTAAAGTGACACTGCTAGGACTCATTCACATTGAGCTCAGTCTCACTATCGTTGTCCGAATCGTCTTCAGAATCGTTTGCTTGCCTTGTACAGCTTCTAATAATTTCGATATCTGCAGTAATTTCTCTCGTTATTATAGGCTGCCTATAATGCTCTTTATGTATACGGTCGGCATGGCCTAAAAAATTGGCGAGATCAGATACTTCATTCTCAGAAAGATTAAAATTTACACACATTGTAGCTATGTGTTTTCGCAAAACAGTTCTCTTAGAGTATTCGGTTTCTTAGCACCGCATTCCTCCGCAAATTTGCTTATATACGCAGGCTCTGAGATACTTATAGTCTCCTTTGAATGTAACCCGGAATGCCGAACAAATACGGATTTCTTTTATTTACATTTAATTAACAAGCCTGTTCTTTAAAAGAAGTTCTAAAGCACACTAAAAGTTCCCTGTGCAATAATACCGGTACTGTACGGTTTAATTTCCCCCGGATGTGAATCGCACATATTTTTGAGCTGCCTTCTTTTCTTCGATTGAAATTTGGAATACGCTTCACCAATCGTGTTTTTCATTCGATTTTTGGTAATTTTTGGAAATCTTTAATTAATATCCGTTCGATTTCGCCTGCCGACGTCGTTAAACAGCTGATAGAAATAAGAGCACTCGCAGCTAAATCATCGCCAAGCCTTCTTCGAAAAATGTTCGTTCAAAGCTTTATAATTCTTCCTCAATTTTTCGCGAAGATACACTTGTAGTTTTGAATATCATTTTCGACGGCAAAACTACAGTCAGATTGTCCTTTTTTTACGAGCTTGAGTTCTAAAGCTGTTCGAGCAATACTTGACGCATAGTCTTCGGTCAGGAGCTTTAAAAAATTTCAGCATATTTTTGTTTCTCTTTATTATGTTTTTTAATCCATTCCGAAATGCATACCTTACAGATCTGTTAATTAATGTACCCAAGGACGTAGCTAGAGAAGGTATTTTGAAGCCAGTTCCCAGAATCGTTTAGACCAGCAAGCGATGAATTGGCAGCGATCGTAGTATCATAATCTACTTCGGATAAAGAATGCTGAAGAAGTCATAAATTTCGTTATTGTGTTTCTTCGCTTCTAGAAGAAAACGTCCAAGTTGTCGAAGTTTTTGACGAATCATGTCATAGAAAGTGGGGATCCTTGTACTTTTGGCATAGCTTATTACCAAAAAGGATAATGAGTTCGTCATAGCGGTATCAATTTTGCTATATTATCGTCTTGCATCGTAGGAAAAACTCGTTTCCGAGGTATATCACATGCTTTAGGATGAATACGACCGACTAATCTTTTTGATGATGTTAGAATCGATCTTGTTTTGCAGAATTTTTTTTCGCACATTTCGATAGTGGTGTCGAAGAGAAGTTTTCGCATAATCAGCAAGGCATGATGGACACGTCGCGAAATCTGTGGCAATTTTTTATATTTGGCATTTTGGCCTTCGTGTCACTTTTCGTTCTCCAGTATTAATATCTCTATTCGTATTAAAATAGAATTGTCCACGTTTTCGAATCTTTTCCATAATTTTTCTTTCGTTCGTTAGATCCTTTCATAAAACTCAGAAATTGAACCCCCTCTTCATCTTTGTGCTACGAGTAACATGTCGGCTTAACTTCCTTGTTCCGGTCTTGCAGAAAACACAAAAGTTTTTTTTAATTCCGATTCCAGCGCTTTTTACGAACATTTCAACGTCGTCTGGTGCGCTGTGTCCAACTTTATTGACAGTAACAGAAACATCCAAATCCGGTCGATTTATTTTGAGATCTCGTAGAAACATTATTCTCATCGGCAGTAGTACTCTGTTCTTTTTGTCTTATGCTATCATTCGAACTAAGGCTCTCACAATCAGGCATGTATAAGAATCGCTGGAATAGTTGGAGACGACAGAGCTATGATGTCGTTTCCTTGTCTGAAAAATCAGGCTCGCTAGAGATTTCGCTAATAAATCGGTCTAATAAAACATCTGCAATATAAAGGATAAGTTGTTCGAAAGCGTTGTGAAAATAAAATATATTAGAGATCGTGCATCTGACCTTTGTGACCTTTGTCCGTACGAAAATTTGGATTCGAAAATTCTATGTCTCTTCTTTCGTTATTGTTATTATTTTGTTCTTGTAATGGAAGCACAGGTTTGTCAATGTTTATTACTGTTGTTCTGTAATGGAAGCACAGATTTGTTAACAATGTTTTCATTTTGTTCTTGTAATGGAAGCACAGATTTGTAACATTTAACGCAAGATCGTCCCAATTCCATATCACACTATTATTAAAATCGGCACTATTTCCTGTATAAAAAAAACAAACCAGAAGTTAAATACATATTCGTAAATTTCTCATATAACATATATTGCAATTGTCATCAACTTGTTGCCATTCTATATTCATTTAATTCTAACACTTTTTCAGATTTATTTTCGTATACTTTACTTACAGATTCGACAAACGAAAAATCATCTTTCCACATATTTATTTTCCCTGTGCATTAAAAAGTGTGGGCACGATTCCAATAACTTTAGCGCCTTGATTTGACAGTGGTTTCTGGTAGTATTTTTTTACGCTGAACAAAAAATTATATATAAGACCTATATAATTTTTTGTTCAGCGTGAAAAAATACTACCAGAAACCATCGTCAAATCAAGGCGCCAAAATTATCGGAATCTTCCCAAAAGTGTGCACAAGAACAATAGGAAAAAAGTTTACCAAAAGGTGTTCACAAATTTAACTTTAATTATATTATTTATTTCATTTTAGAACAAGCGCAGAAACGACTTTTGTATTTCATTTAAAAATTTTAATGTTGTATTTTATTTAAAAAATACTTTTGGTAATCGTACAAAACTAGAATAAGACACAGCATAATTTCAGTTGTTCAAGAATGCCTTATATATTTGTTTAAATCTATATAATACTCAATCTACGAACTTTCTTCAGGAACTGTTAAATTCGTTAGAGAAATCGGAGTGATGCTTAAAATAGCCGAGCTATCAAGTGTATCAGGATGTTGCGAACTTGAAGATAGTTCCGTTGACATAGTTTTTAATTTGGTGTTCAAGAACGTCTGATCAACGGATAGGTTAGTATGTTGATTATCAGTTGCCAGAGACATTTCGCGCTCTTCAATCTGACTGGATTCTTTACTCGCATTATTTGCCGGTAATGTTTTTGATAATGGATAGTCTCCTCAATAAGGCAGAGAACTCCAACATTATCAGTAGAAGTAGGCGCCTTCGAGAGAAGCTCCGGAGAAAAAACGTCATCATTTCCTGAAACTTATTTGATTTCAATAAACTAATTACTATAATCGAACGTAACATTTATGAAGGTAGCCTTGCAGTATTTGTTGCAAAATTGATCGCTTTTAAATAATATCGAAAGAAAAACTTGTCCATTATCTAAGATGCGAAAAAAGAACGCTTTTAACATCACACAATTACAAAAATATTTCAAATCGTGATACCTGCTTAACATAGATCTATAGAGGAACAGAGAGAGAGAGAGAGAGAGAAACGAGATTATCAAAATATTGAAGTAATTTTATAAAAAAATACATAAACTTCAGAGGGTAACCAAAACGTACAATGAAAAAGTCTCTAAAGAACAATTTTACAGCTATAATAAAATTTTACCATATAACTTGCAATATAACATGAGAGAAAAAGAAAATCTTTGGATGCAAATCTGTGCAGCTACACCACTTCCACCACTATTATTCTGCATTATTCCCACGACAATATTACAATTGTTTTCTCAAAGATGACATCGACTACCAAAGACTTAAATTTTCAGAAAGTGTGCTCACTTTACTCTGGTTTGTTAGCTGTAGCTCATTGGAACATGCATAATCAACAGTCGTATCAGTTAGTTTATTATTCTCTTCTGGAGGCAATTCAATCACTTTAGCTTTTTTGAGCTTTGAATCAGTCGTATTCAATGGCAATATCTCCGACAAACACACATTCTGGGCTGCAAGACGTAGCTCGTTGAGCACATAAAGTCGATGTCTGTATCGATTTGTTCATTATCCGCTGCTGTAGGCAATGCGATCACTTTAGCTTTTTCGAGCTCGATTTCAGCCATATTCAATGGCAAAGTCCCCAACGAACGAACATTCTTAGTGACGAAGGAAGGAGTTGAATCATTTTCGAGAGAAGTTGGCTTCGTCGAAAGCTCTGACGAATCAATTTCAACAGTTGCTGTAAAAAAACTCGATTTTAATAAACTAGTTTCTCTATAAAAATAATCTAACTTTTATTTGAGCAGTAAGTAAATCATATCTTCGTGAAATATACATACGTGCATGGTCCATCGTTTGCGCGATTGAAACGTCGTTTCTTCTTTTGTGCCTTCTTATTAGAAAGGTCTGATTTTTCTGCGCTGTAAATATAGGTACATATATAATCTTGTGCAGGATGAATATAAAGACATTACGCTACATTATACTATATGTATATATCACAAATACCGGTGTTTACTGGGGAAGTATGAGGTCTTTAGAGCGGGAAGATTTGGCCGATGAAACGCACTCGTAGAAAAAATTTCTTCGTCGGATTTTCTTTTAATTTCAAGTTTATTCTTTAAAGCAGTCAGCTCTTCTTCTTATCTGTAAATTTGCAAATAAAAATTAAAGTAAATAAAAACGTTAAACAGTATTCAATTCAATAAAAACTAAATCTCATTAGAATAAAATATGTTTATCATATATATTTCATTGTATAGGTAAATCTGGGCACCGAAAACAGAGATAGAGAGGTCCTTTCCAGGACCATATGCGAATATATAATACAAAACACTCTCTGTAAAAAAATCCGTATAATTAACAATAATTTCTACTACTGCAGAAAGCATACGTTAACAATAATTAGTGAAATGTATGTTTTGATACGATAGACATAGTATTCCATCGTATATTAAGAATATAAACGAAGATCTTTGCTAATATCTTTAAACTCACAATCAGTCAAAGTTCTCACTGAGATACACACTATGATTCGCATTAATTTTAACTTTAAATGTAACTGTACAGGTAATACATCCTTAAGTAACGATATTCGCTGTTATTTTCAACTCGTAGTAGTAATAAATAGTAATTACAACCTTAAACATTATTTCGGTAATTTGTACCGTATACTGAATTAGAAGAATAATTCGAGGACTATATTATTATATCCGACTATACAAGCACGCCATTTACATTGCTTTACTACAGATTATATTAATGATTATATAATAAATGCATGTAAATAATCCTATGATTTGTTCTTTGTCCTATATATAAACATGAATTATACTTACCGTTAAGAGCTATGATTTTTCCAATGTATCGTCCACTATTTTTGTACCGAATACTGCATACATTTTTCTTCTTTATTATATCTCTTTCTTTGCAGATATAATATACACCGTCTTCGAAAAGCACTAAGGCAAACATTTTTATCAAGCAATTCTTTAACACTCCACGAACGCCGGCAGTTACAGAGCGTCCTACTCGTTGGACGAATGTCGACTGAATAACAATGTGAAGTCGAGAGAGGTCGCAAATCAAAACAATCGCATCGCTGCGTTCAACAAAAAAAGATGCTTTGCAACTGTTGTAAAATTCGAATCTTGTTAGTGTATTCTTTTAGTTTCGCTTGAGATTAAAAGCTTATACCAATCGGATTCACAAATTTTACAACAGTTGCAAAGTAGCTTTCTCTGCTGAACGCAGCCATTGCGAAGTCGAAAGATACCGAAATAAAATACCGATTTTGCACGTATTATCCAGAATGATTTTCAAATTTGAAAATATGAAATAGGTATACTGTGCAAACGATTAACAGAAAAAAAATTTTTTTTAATACGGCCGATTTAAAAAAGCTCTATAAAATATATGAAATAATATTTAAAAAATGTTTTTTTCAATTTTTGAATTCGACGTCAAATTAAAAAGGAATTCTTAAAAGTAATCTGACACAGATTTCAAAAGATTGAAAAGAATTCTCGAAAGTAACTTGGCGCCGACTTTAAAAAAATTGAAAAGAATTCTTAAAAGTGAAATATTAGAAATTTTTATTCGGCTCGAAATGATTAACAATTGCGTACTTCAGTATATCGATAAAGTATTTCGCAATAAACTAAGCAAACCCATATTTTGCACACGTAATCACGGAAAGCACTTCGTTTTCTCAAAGTATTAACAAATAACAATGGAATAAAAATATATAAACACACAAGCTTTCAACTAGAATTTCCGTTAAATTGTTGTGATCGATATGCATTATTTGCACCTAGTAATATACAGAAACTGTAAGAGTAATTACTAATATTTTAATAACGTATAATGTATATGCGTATATACATTAAATGTAAATTGAAATGATAACTAACGAAAATTGAAGATTTCTCTAGTTTACGTACTAAGTACGACAATATTGTTTCCTGAAAGGGTATATACGGGGACCGGTTTCAGACGATAAACGGTACTTTTGGGACCATTCTAATAGAATAGCGTTCTGCAATATTGTAATGTGACCAAAACATTAAAATATATAATTTCACTATTTATTAAGTATTATATAATATTTTATACATATATGTATATTATTATATTAAAGGAACATTTTCGCCAAATAAAGTCTATGACACAAATGCTATGCAAGGGCATTCTATTTTGAGATAATGATTATGTAATTTATACTCGCTATTCTTTAATATTTAGCTTTGTACATGGGTTCTAGTTTTACTTTCATTATTTACACAAATTTTTATATCATACTAATATCGATGTATATCACAAAATCATTAACAATCTTGGCAACAGTTATAATAAAATTTGCTTCAACGCTGTTCTACATTAGGATGCTAATAGAGTGATTTCCAGATTTTCTTTTTTCTTTATACAAATTGAGTACGACCTCTCAACGTATTTATAACAGAAATCATTCTATTTATAGTTTATCAGTAGATATTATTTTTTCCGATTCGTATTGTAGCAGTATTTAGGCGTCCCGCTTACTGAATTATACGAGTGATTCCTGGGACCATAATTATAAATAATGATGTCAACATTTATGGGCTCTACGTATTGCTAAGTAAAAATTCGCAAATCATGCGGTGATTTTTAAGAAATCGATTTTTTAAAGAAATATTACACTATGGCTATAGTTACCAATGATATTTTAATTTTTGATCATTCATTGCAATCTATGATACTATGTAATGCTATACTATGTAAAGATATTTAATAAGACCGCCGATGGGAACAACTTTCAGAATTAGTCAGTGTCCGAATTTTGGCAAATACATATTCCCATATGGCATATAGCGTATGCCTCACCAAAATTTATATCACAAATAGAAGTATTCATTGTCAGTAAACTTTCATTTTTTATTCTATTTTATCGGTAGTTGTCGATACCAGATACTATGTTGTGAGAGTGATTCCGAGGTCCTAACTAGAAATAATATTGACGATTACGAGATTATTCGATATCAACCAACTTGCAAATATATCTGCACTGGTAAATTAGAATAGTAATCGACAAAAATTGAACACTTTTTCAGTTTACGTATTAATTAAAGAAGATAATATTGTTTCTTATAAGGCTATATGCATACGAAGACCGGTTTCGGACGACAAATTGTACTTCCTAGGACCATTTGGTTAGAATATTACGTCCTGTGAGCAAAAGCATTAAAATACTATTTCACTATTTATTAAGTATCATATATTATATCCATATATAATGTATATATGTATATATTATTATATTAAAGATACATAGCAACAGATATCAATTATAATAACTGTTATAGATTATAACTCTAATGCCAAGATCATTTACGAATCTGTGATATACATCGATATTAATATGGCATAAAAACTCTGAGTGAATAATGAAAATAAAATTAGAATCCATGTATATAGCTAAATATTTAAGAATAACAAGTATAAATTACGTAACTATTATCTCAAAGTAGAATGCTCTTGCAAAGTATTTGTATCATCGATTATATTTGGATGAAAAATTTCCATTAATATAATAATATAGGTATGATACTTATAGAATAAATAGTGAAATTATATTTTAATGCTTTTACTCACAAAACGCAATATTCTTACCGAATTGTCCAAGGAAATACCGTTTCTCGTCCGGTCCTCGTATATACCCTTACAAGAATCAACATTGTCTTTTAATTAATATGTAAAATGAAAAAGTCTTCAATTTTTGTCGATTACTATTCTAATTTAGGCACGATTCAGATAACTTTGGTCTCGAAACTAGAGCAGTTAGCCCTATAAGACCTATACAATTTTTTATTCAGCATTAAAAATACTACCAGAAATCACCGTTAAATCAAGACGACAAAGTTATAAGAATCGTCTCCTAATTTACTATCACAGATATATTTGCAAGCTGATTGACACCGAATAATCGAAATCGCCAATATTATTTCTAGCTAGGACCTCAGAATCACCCTTACAATACAGTATCTGGTATCGACACAGAATGGAAAGTAGAAATTCATTGAAAATTCATGAATACTCCTATTTGTGATACAAATTTTGATGGAGCATATGCCATTATATGGAAATTTGTATTTGCCAAAATTCGAACGCTAACTATTTCTGAAAAGATTGCTCCCATCTGCGGTTTCAACAAATACCCTTCCACAGTGTATAGTACCCATAAGTACCGTTACAATAAACAATTGAAAATTAAAATATCATTGATAACTAGTCGTAGTGATATATTTCTTAAAAATGGACACATAAGGAAACGCTATTATTTGCGGATTTATATTTAGCAATACGCAGAAGCTCATAAATATTGACATCATTATTTGTGATTATGGTCCCAAGAATTACCTTTATCACTCAGGAAGCGGTATCCCTAAGTACTGCTACAATGCGAAAAGAAAAATTAATATCTACTGTTACAATAGAAATTAATTATAATAGAATTTACTTCAATGATGTTCTACATTGAGATAACAGTATGCTATTTTCTTTCTTCTTTTTACAGATTGCGTATGACCTCTCAATATATTTAACAGATATCAATCTATTTATAGTTTAGCAGTAGATATATTGATTTTTCGTTTCGCAGTGTAGCAATAATACTTAGGAATAGCGCTTACTGAGTTATAAGGGTGATTCTTGGGACCATATTGTCAGGATTATTGTGGAAAATATAAACAAAAACGTTCTTGCCACAGAGAGAAGTCATACTTGTATATGTTCTGTCGGAAATATACACGCGAGATATTGCATTATACCTCTTCATTACTACAATCAGATTTTAGAAGTAATTGTTTTGATCATCGAATAATATTCCATCTGAATGATCCCAAGAAATACCGATAGTCCTCCGTAATCGGTCTTTCAGTATATATCTTTACAAAAGACAATATTGTCTTTTAATTAGTATGTAAAATGAAGTCCTCAATTTTTGTCATTTACTATTCTAATTTACTACTGCAGATATATTTGCAAGCTGACTGACAGCGAATAGGTAATTGTAATCGCCCATATTATTTCCAGTTAGGACCTCGGAATCACCCTTACAACAGTATTTCGTATAGGCAACTACCGATACAGAATGGAAAGTAGAAATTCACTGATAATTCATTAATACTTCTATTTGTGATACAAATTTTAATGAATCATGCGCTACTATATGGAAATATATATTTGCCAAAATTCGGACGCTGACTACTTCTGAAAAGATTGTTCCCATCTTCGGTCTCAACAAATACCCTTACACAGTGTATAGTACCCATAAGTACCGTTACAATAAATAATTGAAAATTATAAGATATCATTGATACTTTGTTGTAATGTTATATTTTTTTAAAAATGGACGTATAAGGAAACGTTATTATTTGCGGATTTATATTTAGCAATACGCTCATAAATTTTGACATCATTTTTTGTGATTATGGTCCCAAGAATCACCTTTATCACTCAGGAAGCGGTATCCCTAAGTACTGCTACAATGCGAAACGTAAAATTAATATCTACTGTTACAATTAATAGAAATTCATTATAGAATTTACTTCAATGCTGTTCTACATTGAGATGATAACAATATGCTATTTCTTTCTTCTTTTTACAAATTGCGTATGACTTCTCAATATATTTAACAGATATCAATCTATTTATAGTTTAGCAGTAGATATATTGATTTTTCGTTTCACAGTGTAGCAATAATACTTAGGAATAGCGCTTACTGAGTTATAAGAGTGATTCTTGGGACCATATTGTCAGAATCATTGTGGAAAATATAAACAAAAACGTTCTTGCCACAGAGGGAAGTTATACTTGTATATGTTCTGTCGAAAATATACACGCGAGATATTGCATTATACCTCTTCATTACTACAATCAGGTTTTAGAAGTAATTGTTTTGGTCATCGAATAATATTCCATGAATGGTCCCAAGAAATACCGATAGTCCTCCGTAATCGGTCTTTTAGTATATATCTTTACAAAAGACGATATTGTCTTTTAATTAGTATGTAAAATGAAGTCCTCAATTTTTGTCATTTACTATTCTAATTTACTACTGCAGATATATTTGCAAGTTAAATGACAGCGAATAGGTAATTGTAATCGCCCATATTATTTCCAGTTAGGACCTCGGAATCAACCTTACAACACAGTATTTCGTATAGACAACTACCGATACAGAATGGAAAGTAGAAATTCACTGATAATTCATAAATACTCCTATTTGTGATACAAATTTTAATGGATCATGCGCTACTATATGGAAATATATATTTGCCAAAATTCGGACGCTGACTATTTCTGAAAAGATTGTTCCCATCTGCGGTCTCAACAAATACCCTTACACAGTGTATAGTACCCATAAGTACCGTTACAATAAACAATTAAAAATTAAAATATTATTGATAAGTAGTCGTAGTGCTATATTTCTTAAAAATGGACACATAAAGAAACGCTATTATTTGCGGATTTATATTTAGCAATACGCAGAAGCTCATAAATATTGACATCATTATTTGTGATTATGGTCCCAAGAATCACCTTTATCATTCAGGATGCGGTATCCCTAAGTACTGCTACAAAATGCAAAACGAAAAATTAATATCTACTGTTACAATAGAAATTAATTATAATAGAACTTACTTCAATGCTGTTCTACATTGGGATGCTAACAGTATGCTATTTTCTTTCTTCTTTTTACAGATTGCGTATAACCTCTCAATATATTTATAACAGATATCAAACTATTTATAGTTTATCAGTAGATATATTAATTTTTTATTTTGCATTGTAGCAATGCGTAGAGATACCGCTTCCTGAGTGATAAGGGTGATTTTTGGGACCATAATTACAAATAATGATGTCAACATTTATGAGTTTCTGCGTATTGCTAAGTATAAATCCGCAAATAATAGCGTTTTTTTGTTCGTCCATTTTTAAGAAATATAGCACTACGACAAGTTATCAATGATATCTTAATTTTTAATTATTTATTGTAACGGTACTTATGGGTACTATACACTGTAAGGGTATTTGTTGAGACCGAAGATGGGAACAATCTTTTCAGAAGTAGTTAGCGTCCGAATTTTGGCAAATATATATTTCCATATAGTAGCGCATGATCCATTAAAATTTGTATCACAAATAGGAGTATTCATGAATTATCAGTGAATTTCTACTTTCCATTCTGTGTCGGTAGTTGTCTATACGAAATACTGTTGTAAGGGTGATTCCGAGGTCCTAACTGGAAATAATATGGACGATTACAATTACCTATTCGCTGTCAGTCAACTTGCAAATATATCTGCAGTAAATTAGAATAGTAAATGACAAAAATTGAGGACTTCATTTTACATACTAATTAAAAGACAATATTGTCTTTTGTAAAGATATATACTAAAAGACCGATTACGGAGGACTATCGGTATTTCTTGGGACCATTCAGATGGAATATTATTCGATGACCAAAACAATTACTTCTAAAATCTGATTGTAGTAATGAAGAGGTATAATGCAATATCTCACGTGTATATTTTCGACAGAACATTTACAAGTATAACTTTCTTCTGTGGCAAGAACGTTTTTGTTTATATTTTCCACAATGATCCTGACAATATGGTCCCAAGAATCACCCTTATAACTCAGTAAGCGCTATTCCTAAATATTATTGCTACACTGCGAAACAAAAAATCAATATATCTACTGCTAAACTATAAATAGATTGATATCTGTTAAATATATTGAGAGGTCATACGCAATTTGTAAAAAGAAGAAAGAAAATAGCATACTGTTAGCATCTCAATGTAGAACAGCATTGAAGTAAATTCTATTATAATGAATTTCTATTGTAACAGTAGATATTAATTTTTCGTTTCGCATTGTAGCAGTACTTAGGGATACCGCTTTCTTAGTGATAAAGGTGATTCTTGGGACCATAATCACAAATAATGATGTCAAAATTTATGAGCGTATTGTTAAATATAAATCCGCAAATAATAACTTTTCCTTATACGTCCATTTAAAAAGAAAATATAGCATTACAACAAGGTATCAATGATTATAATTTTCAATTATTTATTGTAACGGTACTTATGGGTACTATACACTGTGTAAGGGTATTTGTTGAGACCGAAGATGGGAACAATCTTTTCAGAAATAGTCAGCGTCCGAATTTTGGCAAATACATATTTCCATATAATAGCGTATGATCCATTAAAATTTGTATCACAAATAGGAGTATTCATGAATTATCAGTCAATTTCTACTTTCCATTCTGTATCGGTAGTTATCTATACCAGATACTGTGTTGTAAGGGTGATTCCGAGGTCCTAACTGGAAATAATATTGGCGATTACAATTACCTATTCGCTGTCAGTCAGCTTGCAAATATATCTGCAGTAGTAAATTAGAATAGTAATCGACAAAATTGAAGACTTCTTCATTTCACATACTAATTAAAAGACAATATTGTCTTTTGTAAAGGTACATACTATAAGACCGATTATGGAGGACTATCGGTACTTCTTGGGACCATGCAGATGGAATATTATTCGTTGCCCAAAACAATTACTTCTAAAATCTGATTGTAATAATGAAGA
The DNA here is from genome assembly GCA_035220615.1 of Leptothorax acervorum. Taxonomy (NCBI): domain Eukaryota; kingdom Metazoa; phylum Arthropoda; class Insecta; order Hymenoptera; family Formicidae; genus Leptothorax; species Leptothorax acervorum. The sequence continues at coordinate 6,353 of JASTWQ010000643.1, read as the reverse complement.
GGTATAAGGCAATATCTCGCGTGTATATTTTCGACAGAACAGATACAAATGTGACTTCCTCTGTGGCAAGAACGTTTTAGTTAATATTTTCCACAATGATCCTGACAATGTTGCAATAAGGCAAATTAAATGATGTATAACCAGTAAAGAAATCTATATTCCAATTCTTTCTATTAAAGAATTAATATTAAAGCAATGATGATATTTTTACAGTATGGGTTAAGAAAATTCATGTAGTTCTCTATGTTTTCAGTCCTCGAATAAACCCTTACATCGCAGAAAATGGTTTTGTATTTTTTACAGACATACGGTAGAAGTATGTTGACTTTTCTAGCTTTTCCCTCAAATTATTAGCGTTATGATATTAGATAGACTCGGTATTTGTCAACATATTTAGCATTTCCTTTTAATAATCGCAAATAAATTCGGTCCTCATATCAACCATTGGGTCCTGGGAGACTGGTTCCCGATATCATCCGTTGAACATAGAGCGAATTATAGGGACCGGTTCCTACATCATCCCTGTCATCTATAACAATACCGGGTCCGGTCCCTAAATGTGCCAAATGTCCCCCATATTAACTTCTAGGCCCCCGAAATGGACCCGATAATTACCCCTTTATAAATATATATATATAATAATCAATAATTAAAGGAAACGCCAAATTCGGTCGGGACTGGATATTGGTTGTCCAATAAATTCGTGAATTTTTCTAAGTACAAATCATCACTCTAGTAAACCACGCGCCGTTACTTACGGACTTAAACGTAGCCACAACTAAAGCTGGAAAGAGTACCTATTCTCACATAATTAAATTGAAAATTAATTCAATTGTCCACTAACACTCGTTAGTATATTCGAAAAAGGACGGGATATGTATAGAAGGATATAGGGTAATAAAGAAAATGTTGCGAAAAAATATCACCCCAGCCAGGATTCGAACCTGGACCTCCCTGCTTTCCGGGCGGGCGTCTCACCTATTCGACCACTGAGGCATGTGGTGATATTTATCGCAACAAACTATTTAACAGAGGAAGAACGTCTTTTTCCGGCGACGTATATAACAATAAGCAAATTTAAAGTACGACCGTATATAAGATAATAATCAATAATTAAAGGAAACGCCAAATTCGGTCGGGACTGGATATTGGTTGTCCAATAAATTCAGTGAATTTTTCTAAGTACAAATCATCACTCTAGTAAACCACGCGCCGTTACTTACGGACTTAAACGTAGCCACAACTAAAGCTGGAAAGAGTACCTATTCTCACATAATTAAATTGAAAATTAATTCAATTGTCCACTAACACTCGTTAGTATATTCGAAAAAGGACGGGATATGTATAGAAGGATATAGGGTAATAAAGAAAATGTTGCGAAAAAATATCACCCCAGCCAGGATTCGAACCTGGACCTCCCTGCTTTCCGGGCGGGCGTCTCACCTATTCGACCACTGAGGCATGTGGTGATATTTATCGCAACAAACTATTTAACAGAGGAAGAACGTCTTTTTCCGGCGACGTATATAACAATAAGCAAATTTAAAGTACGACCGTATATAAGATAATAATCAATAATTAAAGGAAACGCCAAATTCGGTCGGGACTGGATATTGGTTGTCCAATAAATTCGTGAATTTTTCTAAGTACAAATCATCACTCTAGTAAACCACGCGCCGTTACTTACGGACTTAAACGTAGCCACAACTAAAGCTGGAAAGAGTACCTATTCTCACATAATTAAATTGAAAATTAATTCAATTGTCCACTTTGAATTAATTTTCAATTAATTATGTGAGAATAGGTACTCTTTCCAGCTTTAGTTGTGGCTACGTTTAAGTCCGTAAGTAACGGCGCGTGGTTTACTAGAGTGATGATTTGTACTTAGAAAAATTCACGAATTTATTGGACAACCAATATCCAGTCCCGACCGAATTTGGCGTTTCCTTTAATTATTGATTATTATCTTATATACGGTCGTACTTTAAATTTGCTTATTGTTATATACGTCGCCGGAAAAAGACGTTCTTCCTCTGTTAAATAGTTTGTTGCGATAAATATCACCACATGCCTCAGTGGTCGAATAGGTGAGACGCCCGCCCGGAAAGCAGGGAGGTCCAGGTTCGAATCCTGGCTGGGGTGATATTTTTTCGCAACATTTTCTTTATTACCCTATATCCTTCTATACATATCCCGTCCTTTTTCGAATATACTAACGAGTGTTAGTGGACAATTGAATTAATTTTCAATTTAATTATGTGAGAATAGGTACTCTTTCCAGCTTTAGTTGTGGCTACGTTTAAGTCCGTAAGTAACGGCGCGTGGTTTACTAGAGTGATGATTTGTACTTAGAAAAATTCACGAATTTATTGGACAACCAATATCCAGTCCCGACCGAATTTGGCGTTTCCTTTAATTATTGATTATTATCTTATATACGGTCGTACTTTAAATTTGCTTATTGTTATATACGTCGCCGGAAAAAGACGTTCTTCCTCTGTTAAATAGTTTGTTGCGATAAATATCACCACATGCCTCAGTGGTCGAATAGGTGAGACGCCCGCCCGGAAAGCAGGGAGGTCCAGGTTCGAATCCTGGCTGGGGTGATATTTTTTCGCAACATTTTCTTTATTACCCTATATCCTTCTATACATATCCCGTCCTTTTTCGAATATACTAACGAGTGTTAGTGGACAATTGAATTAATTTTCAATTTAATTATGTGAGAATAGGTACTCTTTCCAGCTTTAGTTGTGGCTACGTTTAAGTCCGTAAGTAACGGCGCGTGGTTTACTAGAGTGATGATTTGTACTTAGAAAAATTCACGAATTTATTGGACAACCAATATCCAGTCCCGACCGAATTTGGCGTTTCCTTTAATTATTGATTATTATCTTATATACGGTCGTACTTTAAATTTGCTTATTGTTATATACGTCGCCGGAAAAAGACGTTCTTCCTCTGTTAAATAGTTTGTTGCGATAAATATCACCACATGCCTCAGTGGTCGAATAGGTGAGACGCCCGCCCGGAAAGCAGGGAGGTCCAGGTTCGAATCCTGGCTGGGGTGATATTTTTTCGCAACATTTTCTTTATTACCCTATATCCTTCTATACATATCCCGTCCTTTTTCGAATATACTAACGAGTGTTAGTGGACAATTGAATTAATTTTCAATTTAATTATGTGAGAATAGGTACTCTTTCCAGCTTTAGTTGTGGCTACGTTTAAGTCCGTAAGTAACGGCGCGTGGTTTACTAGAGTGATGATTTGTACTTAGAAAAATTCACGAATTTATTGGACAACCAATATCCAGTCCCGACCGAATTTGGCGTTTCCTTTAATTATTGATTATTATCTTATATACGGTCGTACTTTAAATTTGCTTATTGTTATATACGTCGCCGGAAAAAGACGTTCTTCCTCTGTTAAATAGTTTGTTGCGATAAATATCACCACATGCCTCAGTGGTCGAATAGGTGAGACGCCCGCCCGGAAAGCAGGGAGGTCCAGGTTCGAATCCTGGCTGGGGTGATATTTTTTCGCAACATTTTCTTTATTACCCTATATCCTTCTATACATATCCCGTCCTTTTTCGAATATACTAACGAGTGTTAGTGGACAATTGAATTAATTTTCAATTTAATTATGTGAGAATAGGTACTCTTTCCAGCTTTAGTTGTGGCTACGTTTAAGTCCGTAAGTAACGGCGCGTGGTTTACTAGAGTGATGATTTGTACTTAGAAAAATTCACGAATTTATTGGACAACCAATATCCAGTCCCGACCGAATTTGGCGTTTCCTTTAATTATTGATTATTATCTTATATACGGTCGTACTTTAAATTTGCTTATTGTTATATACGTCGCCGGAAAAAGACGTTCTTCCTCTGTTAAATAGTTTGTTGCGATAAATATCACCACATGCCTCAGTGGTCGAATAGGTGAGACGCCCGCCCGGAAAGCAGGGAGGTCCAGGTTCGAATCCTGGCTGGGGTGATATTTTTTCGCAACATTTTCTTTATTACCCTATATCCTTCTATACATATCCCGTCCTTTTTCGAATATACTAACGAGTGTTAGTGGACAATTGAATTAATTTTCAATTTAATTATGTGAGAATAGGTACTCTTTCCAGCTTTAGTTGTGGCTACGTTTAAGTCCGTAAGTAACGGCGCGTGGTTTACTAGAGTGATGATTTGTACTTAGAAAAATTCACGAATTTATTGGACAACCAATATCCAGTCCCGACCGAATTTGGCGTTTCCTTTAATTATTGATTATTATCTTATATACGGTCGTACTTTAAATTTGCTTATTGTTATATACGTCGCCGGAAAAAGACGTTCTTCCTCTGTTAAATAGTTTGTTGCGATAAATATCACCACATGCCTCAGTGGTCGAATAGGTGAGACGCCCGCCCGGAAAGCAGGGAGGTCCAGGTTCGAATCCTGGCTGGGGTGATATTTTTTCGCAACATTTTCTTTATTACCCTATATCCTTCTATACATATCCCGTCCTTTTTCGAATATACTAACGAGTGTTAGTGGACAATTGAATTAATTTTCAATTTAATTATGTGAGAATAGGTACTCTTTCCAGCTTTAGTTGTGGCTACGTTTAAGTCCGTAAGTAACGGCGCGTGGTTTACTAGAGTGATGATTTGTACTTAGAAAAATTCACGAATTTATTGGACAACCAATATCCAGTCCCGACCGAATTTGGCGTTTCCTTTAATTATTGATTATTATCTTATATACGGTCGTACTTTAAATTTGCTTATTGTTATATACGTCGCCGGAAAAAGACGTTCTTCCTCTGTTAAATAGTTTGTTGCGATAAATATCACCACATGCCTCAGTGGTCGAATAGGTGAGACGCCCGCCCGGAAAGCAGGGAGGTCCAGGTTCGAATCCTGGCTGGGGTGATATTTTTTCGCAACATTTTCTTTATTACCCTATATCCTTCTATACATATCCCGTCCTTTTTCGAATATACTAACGAGTGTTAGTGGACAATTGAATTAATTTTCAATTTAATTATGTGAGAATAGGTACTCTTTCCAGCTTTAGTTGTGGCTACGTTTAAGTCCGTAAGTAACGGCGCGTGGTTTACTAGAGTGATGATTTGTACTTAGAAAAATTCACGAATTTATTGGACAACCAATATCCAGTCCCGACCGAATTTGGCGTTTCCTTTAATTATTGATTATTATCTTATATACGGTCGTACTTTAAATTTGCTTATTGTTATATACGTCGCCGGAAAAAGACGTTCTTCCTCTGTTAAATAGTTTGTTGCGATAAATATCACCACATGCCTCAGTGGTCGAATAGGTGAGACGCCCGCCCGGAAAGCAGGGAGGTCCAGGTTCGAATCCTGGCTGGGGTGATATTTTTTCGCAACATTTTCTTTATTACCCTATATCCTTCTATACATATCCCGTCCTTTTTCGAATATACTAACGAGTGTTAGTGGACAATTGAATTAATTTTCAATTTAATTATGTGAGAATAGGTACTCTTTCCAGCTTTAGTTGTGGCTACGTTTAAGTCCGTAAGTAACGGCGCGTGGTTTACTAGAGTGATGATTTGTACTTAGAAAAATTCACGAATTTATTGGACAACCAATATCCAGTCCCGACCGAATTTGGCGTTTCCTTTAATTATTGATTATTATCTTATATACGGTCGTACTTTAAATTTGCTTATTGTTATATACGTCGCCGGAAAAAGACGTTCTTCCTCTGTTAAATAGTTTGTTGCGATAAATATCACCACATGCCTCAGTGGTCGAATAGGTGAGACGCCCGCCCGGAAAGCAGGGAGGTCCAGGTTCGAATCCTGGCTGGGGTGATATTTTTTCGCAACATTTTCTTTATTACCCTATATCCTTCTATACATATCCCGTCCTTTTTCGAATATACTAACGAGTGTTAGTGGACAATTGAATTAATTTTCAATTTAATTATGTGAGAATAGGTACTCTTTCCAGCTTTAGTTGTGGCTACGTTTAAGTCCGTAAGTAACGGCGCGTGGTTTACTAGAGTGATGATTTGTACTTAGAAAAATTCACGAATTTATTGGACAACCAATATCCAGTCCCGACCGAATTTGGCGTTTCCTTTAATTATTGATTATTATCTTATATACGGTCGTACTTTAAATTTGCTTATTAATATATAATATATATATACATGTATATATATATATATATATATATATATATATAACTTAAGAACTAATCAACCAAATTTTATTTTTTTTTTTCCACATTCGGCAGAGCAGGCTTATTTTGAATCGGTTTGGAGATCGACGGTAATTTTCTGCAATCAACATTAACGTGAGAAATTAG